>JAHBCN010016725.1:0-19179 GCA_019359885.1 Listronotus oregonensis
TTTATTTTCCATTTTTTAAATTTAAATATATATTTAAACAAATTAAAAATTTAAGGTTATTTTTTTTAAAAAATTGATCTTAAAAATTCACACTAAATAACTAATCAACTTAAGTCGCCTAAATAATTTAAAATAGAGAAAAAAATCAATTTAAAATTTTTAGTCATTTTTTTAATTTTTACTTTTTAATTTTGTTTCCCTTTTAAAAAAGAGGGGATATGCAGGGTATACATTCTTTAATATTGCAAAAAATATCACAGGGGGACTTCTTGAATCAAAATAAGAAAAAAAGTTTGTAAACCTATGTCCTAAAATTTTTAACTTATGATCTACATGGCGGAAAAGATTTAAGAAAAAAAGTTTTTTTTTTATTTTATAAATGTGAATAAACCAAGACGCATGACATTTGAGATAGATATTTATGTTTTCCAAGGCTTCCTAACAACAATATTTGTTTCATCTGCTACTTTGGAAAAGGGTTGAAATCTGCCATCCCAAATAATTTTTTCATTGTATTGTTTAACATTGCTTATTTGTATTGGTGACATCGTATTGCTGATATGTATCTAATTATTTTACTATAAAACGACAACATTCTTTTACTATACAACGACAAACTAAATATACAAAACAAAAAAAATCTAATTAAGTCAGGTCTTGACAAACCATTTCTGAGATTTTACATTTTCTATCCCAGAAAAAAGGTACAATAAAAAAAACATTGAGGGTTGCAGACTTTAACCGTTTCTCAGGGTAGCAGATGATTACAAATATTGTTGTAAGAAATCCTTGGAAAACCTGACAGCAAAAACTGCCCTTTTTTCAAATTTAGAGAGGGTGAAAAAAGACATACAAAATATGTATTTTATACCAAATTACTTGTCGAAAAAAAATAGGGAGGAGCATTGTTTTCGTTTTTGCAAATTTTTAAAAATCACCCCTATCGGGGTTAGGAAAGTGCCAAATCTGAAGAATTGCGAAAATAGCAGTAATATTAAAGGGTCCTTTTCATTTTCGATATTTTTTTTTAAAAAACCCTTTTGGAAAGTAAAATAATACATTCCAATTCTAAGAAAGGTCTAAACCAACCCCTTTGGATTTATGTGGGGTGCAATCATCCCCCAAAATATATAAAACCATTTGCATTTTAAAATTTCAAAAAACAGATATTTTAGGACACGTCTAAGAAAAATTATATGTATATGACAATCACTTTTTCTTAGGGTAAAACCACCCTTATCAATAAGAAAAATTGAAAAAAAAAGTCTTAACTTCGTATTTTTATCAAATATATAAACCAGGGGGTACCTAAATTTTTCAAGTTCATTTTTAATCTAAACCACCCCTGAAAGGGGGGTATATTCATTCCCTAATATGTAGAAAATCATATACAACTTAAAATTTTAAAAATTTAGATGTTTTAGGATATTTCAAATATGACATAACATAAAACCAACGTTCTTAGTGAGTTTTGATTATAAACCACTCCTTAAATTAAGGGTAAACACACCCTTATTACGAAAAAAAATTTAAAAAAAATGTTAAAAAATATGCAAAAGCGTTTTTGGGTTCATATATTTCATCTGGTATCAAACAGGCCTTCTTAGATTTTTGAATTCATTTCGATCAATACCCCTGCAAGGAGTAAATTTATCCCTTTAAATGTGTAATGGGATATTACATACCGAGAGTGGTAAGCCCATTACACACGATTTCGAAAATTACGGCACGAGCGTGAGCGTCGGCGAAAGGTTTTGGAAACACCACCAGTTGTACCACTTTTTCTACGACTTTATGTTTGTTTTTTATAAATAAAAGCAGAAGATTATCTAAACTTTAAGTAACAATACAAATAATAATACAAACATTGCATTGTCAGGGATGTTTGTTTCATAATAGCTTTTACGTAAAATCTATTTGAAGTTTTCAAATTTTGGGGGCTCGCGCTAATGAATTAATGGCTGTTGTAAATATATATATTAGTAACTGCCTATACACACATTTTTTCTTACAGTATAGTGTTTGTAATTAAGTTACTGATAAAGTAGACGGTGTGTAATTAGGTTCTTACTAATATAGGTAGAAAAACTACATACATCGTTTAAAGTTGTAAAAAAATATATTTTTGATGTTTTATTTAATTTTCCCCGATAATGCGGTTTCTTTACCCTTAATTTTTTGGGTTTGGGTTTATTAAACCTCCTCTGACGGGGGTTTTTTTGTTAATATTGTTTTTG
This sequence comes from Listronotus oregonensis, assembly GCA_019359885.1. Taxonomy (NCBI): domain Eukaryota; kingdom Metazoa; phylum Arthropoda; class Insecta; order Coleoptera; family Curculionidae; genus Listronotus; species Listronotus oregonensis. Next base: position 2,238 of record JAHBCN010016725.1, read on the forward strand.
AGACATCCCAAAATCCAAATATATATTTTTTAAATTTTAAATTCGATATGATTTTCTACATTTTAGGGATAGTAAATCTTGCAGGAGTTTTATATACTTTGGGTCAAAAATACGGGGAAACTAAGACTTTTTTAAAAAGCTAACATTTTATTCAATTGTTCCTTGATAACGGAGTTTAGCCCTTAGAAAAAAGTGTTAATATATACATTTATATATTTTTAGATATGTCCCCGAAAATCTGTTTTTTTTTCAACTTTTAAAGTTGCATATGATTTTATATAGCTTTAAAGGGTTTTACCCCTACATAGTCCCAAAGGGGGGTTTTTACAACCTTCTTAGGAATTAAAATATATTATTTCATTTTCCAAGGTCCATTCGAAAACAAAAATCACAGTGAGAATAACTTTAAATACACCGCTATTTTCGCAGTTCTTCAGATTTGGCGACTTTCCGATCCCTAGATAGAGGTGATATTTAAAAATTTGCAAAAAAGGAAAACCAATGTTTATTCTGTTTTTAAGGACGAGTAAGTTGGTATAAAAAACACATTTGTATGTATCTCTGTGAATTGTGAAAAAATATGCAGTTTCTGAGCAATTTTTGCGGTCACTCTTTCATGCTTGTAAGTTTACCCACTTTCGTAAAATAAAATGTTTTTTCTTAAAATTTTACCACCCTGTACTTAAAAACCTAAAAAGTATGTGACATATATGTAAACAAACTTTTTTTCGCATTTCCATCTGTAGTATGACGGGACTCTAAATAATACACTAATTAAGTAAATAAACACTCTATTTTATAATCCAGAACAGATGGATAAATACTACACCTAAACTATACTTATAAGTCCGTAAATGTCTATAATGTCCCGCGTACCGGTGAATGTATAGTCTGACAAACTTAACTGAAGCAGCGAAAGGAATTTAAACTATTTCGAACGAATATATCTGTGTGTGCCAAGTTTAACTACAAGAAAGCAATAGTACTTATTACTATATACTCAAGTAGTAATTTTAATGTTAAAATATATTTTTTTACAATAAAAAAATAAAATATTAAAAAAAACCGAGAATTAAATGTGGTTGTTATATACTTTAATTTGTATTTAATATCTATTTTGTTTTACTAAGAAATATTCTGTTATTAGGTAATTATTTTCCAAAGACCTTATCGATTTTGTCTAAACTGGCAACATCAAACAAAAGGCTTGTCCAGTTGCGAAGTAAACGAACCTGGTTGGTGGAGCTTGTCACATGTTTGTTTCTATGGGGTAAATTTACTTGTGATTGGAAGTGTTTGCGCTGTTTCTGGTTCCTCTCTTGGAATGTCGAATATTTAAACATTCAGTGTCGGAGGTCGAAGGTTTTATCCTTATTTCTAAGTGTTAAATTTGGTGTTGTGTAATTTTGCTTGTTTTGTTGTGTTTTGTTTTCTACCTTGTATATACATTTTTTAGTTCTTATTTGATTTTTAAATAGTATTTCAATAGTATTACTATTATTTTAAAATGAACAAATTTACTTGCGGAAAGACACTACATGGACAAACAAAAGAGGTAATAGCAAATTTTTATAGGTAAGTAATAATCTTATAAAACAGTAATCATGTTTTTTCTATTGGGTTTAAACATTAAATATACGAAAAAGAAAGCTTTATAATATGTAGCGGCAACTAAAGTTGGCAAGTCATCTGTTTGCAACATTTTTTACGAAGAGGGTCTTTATTCATCTTTATACCATTTTCTACGTCAAAAATATGAAAAAAGTATTGTTTTCATTAAGCTGTTAGCAAGTAACAAAGAAAGCGGGCAAGTCTCGATAATTAGGCAACCCGCTTGTCACTAAATAAAGACTGAGTAATACGCTTTTATTTCAGAACTAACACTGTTATACACAGAATAAAGCATACAGCTTTTCATAAATTTAAAAAAAACTACTTTTAAATATACTTTTGCCCATTTTATTTTTGTTTTATTTTGTAAATAGGTTTGCGATGAAGAAGCCGCAAGCAATTCTTTAAAATTGCCACTTAAACGTAAGCTTGATCGGGTATCCCTTTACACCGGAGTTGCCGTATCAACTGTACGAAAAATTAATAAAGAAGATAAGGAACGGTTGGAAAATAACCCCAATCAAATGTTATCCAGTCCTAAAAAAACGACGGCGTCTTTCTCTTGTCGAGAAGAATAAAAATTTGGATTTTCAAGTGGTAAGAACATATGATAAATAGGTTTTATCTTAAATTGAAAGTTGTCCCGACAAGTAGAAAATTGTTGCAAAATTGCGAGAAGATTTAAATTTTTCATATTCTAGGGAAACACTTAGGACGTTACTAATATCAAACGGTTTTTTTTGGCGTAAATTTCAACATAAAAAAATAATGGAGCGTCCTAATATATTACGTTGAAGGTACTATACATGAAATACAAAAATATCGCCAAGAAGGGCGAAATATTATTTATTTGGACGAGACATGGGTAGATAATGATTTAACATTATAGTAATAGTAATGCTTACTTGGTAAGTTTTTATTTTATAAATTTCTTTGTCATTTATCAAAAATTGCAATGATAATACTACAGGGAACGTAGAACGACGTTTCCTCATTTTGAATTATTATCTATCTATCTATCTTAGAGGTAAACAAATAAAAAAAAACCGATTAGATGATGACGTTTTTCTGCATTTTTAACTTTCCATGAAATATTTTGTGAAATTGTTACTGATGGTCTTTAAATGCCTTTATTTTTGGTGACGACCATACATTTAAAATATATTTTAAATAAAACATAAATGTATACTGTACACATTATTTCATTTAAACAAATTACAAAATATTCCTGAACTTTTGGAAAATCCGCACGCCGCTGTGCTTTTTATGAATGAAGTAGGCCATGTTTGGTTTACAACTTCCTTCCCCTTACCGACGCCGCACTGTCACAGATACGGTTGTCAGACTATAACTGTGTCGTACGAATATGTGTGTGTATGTATTGTACAGCTGCCGACTAGCGTTCTGTCGCGACGGCCCCAGACCAACAACTGACTATTCAGAAGACGGGCGCGCATAGTAACCCTACGGTTTAGAGTTTACGGCTGCGGCTAGGCAACACGTTCACTTACACTTACGAGAGTACAGGGTGCACCAATAATACCACACCATCCAATAAGTGCATCTGTAAAATTTTTCGCAATAAAAAGGTAGCACACAATACATTTTTTTCCGTTTTAAGTTTGTCATCACTTAAGGCTTTTTTTCAGGTTTTTATGTTTATTAGCTCTAAAAGTACTTCCATTTTGCCCATCTAAGCAATTTTCTTTCTTTAGTAATAAAACAGTTAGGTACCAATGGTAAGCACTTAATGGGTGTAATTTTATAAATGAAACAATAAAGCCATAATGATGATGATATACCTACCTGAAAGCAATTTTATAGTCACCCCATATAAAATACCTATTTGTTTTTCTTAAAAACGCTTAAAGGACGAGGTTAGTTAAATCCAAATCTCATTATTTCGCAACAAGGACTTGGAGGCGTACAATTATTTTAATAAAGGGGAGCAGAATAAATACAAGCTCGCTAATTGGGCTTAAAAATAATTAAGCATCTTTTTAAAAGTTTTCTTTTTTGTTGAACTTTCTAAAATTAAACTGGAAACTGTTATAATAACTTTATACGTTTAAACCGGTTGTTTGAGTTGGTATTTTCGTTTGTAATTTTCTTTTAAAACAGGGTTCGCATAATAGAATACCCATTTTCATTGCTCAATAAAATTGTTAAAACTTAATGAAACAAACATACACAACACTTAATTACAATCTACTCTTTGGGATTTACTGTATCATATGACTTATAGTAACTATTAAAAATTACGTCTTTTAAGTTACCGTCGTTAACTTTAATGCAGTTTTCAAGATTGAACAAGAAATGATTCATGATACGATGAAGCAAAATCTCATCAATTCGACGGACTTCTTTAGCAGTTTGGGCTTTAGGTTCTTGGATGTTTTCTGGACGAGTTGCTAAAACCTTTGCTTTTAAATAGCCTACAAAAAAAGTCCTGTGCAGTTAAGTCCGGGGACCTTAAAGGCAAATTTAAATTACCAAATTATGAAATCAATCGTCCATTAAACACTTCCTGCAGAACAATTAAAGTGTTTTGGCAGTATGTGGTGTTGCTGAAATAATAATTCAATATTTAATAATCCCCTTTTTTCCAAATCAGGAATAAAAAACGTCTCTAGCACATTTACGTAACGCTCGGACATCATCGTTAGAGGACGGTTATTTCCATCTTTAAAAAAATATGGATCAATAATGCCAAATGATTTTACCGCATATCAAACAATAAATAAAATGAATTATAAAAGTTTTTGTAATGATTTTTTAAGAATTTCCATTGGACCAATACCTAAAATTCAGTTTATTAATCATGCCATTGAAATAAAAACTTGCATCGTCATTAAAAGATTGTGGATGTCTCCTTGATAAAAATTCTTTATAAAAAGCTAATCTAGCTTGTTTATTTTGATAACTATGATGATGCGCCATTTAGTGGATTTGGATAATATGTTAAGTCCTTATGAAGAATTCGATCTCCTTTTAATTTCTTCTCGTGGACGCAATTCTGACTTATTTAATATTATCAGGAGTACGAATTCTTCTCCGTAGCCAAGTTTCTTCCAATTTTGCACAGAACTATTTTTACGCCAGTGGTAAGTACATTATAGTCTTGCGGTTTGAAGCATGACCCCTATAATTGTTTTAAATTGACGACTAAATGCATGCCTTACTTTTTCTGTTGAATTACTTCTTATGTAAGTTGTAAGTAAGGACTATAAGCAAACATTTAATTATGTGTCAAAACCTAATGATAATTTATTTAAAAAATGACGTGACAGGCGCCTATTCGATTATTAAGATGTTGATTAAAATCTCAAAGACCATAGAAAATAATAATATAAAAAACGTACTAATTATTCTTATATAGAGTTTATTTCAATATCAAAATAGGTGGTATTATATTGGAGAAAACCCTGTATAAGATCAATGGAATAAACTGACCAGGTCCAGTCTAATGCGCACCAAAACCAACATAAATTCTACGGTCTTTTTTCTAAACTGTGTTCTTCGCTCTACAGTTTCCTTTTTTATCGAGGTATATTAGTTACTACAGATGGTCAAGCTTCTAGATTTTATCCAAATAATGCCAATTATCTCTCCGGTAGCATAGTGGTCAGAGTTTCGGCTCGCCAACCCGGCGATCCGATTTCGATTCCCAGCCGGAGAGACATTTTTAGGTAGTAATTATTTAAAATAACGTCCGTGGTAGCACTACCGCGTTGTCTAAAAGGTGCTGTGAAATGCAATGTTTGCATGTTTCAGTCCTTGGACAACGTTGACGGAACTGGGAGAGAATGGGTTAAACACCGGAAAACCCGGCACTCACGGTACTTTGGTATTTAAGAAAAAAAAAAATATATATATATATATATATATATATATATATATATATATATATATATATATATATATATATATATATATATATATATATAAATATATAATATAATATATAATAATCCTTTGTGAGCTGTCATAAAGATAAAAAAGGTACCCTTTTTTTTTTTGGTAAAGTCAAAAAGCGAGATCTGGAAAAAGACCAAAGTAATGCAGATATTTTTTTGCAAGATCTTTCGTTAGTAATGAATTGAGGCACCGAAAACAGTGTTTAGTTTATTGCCTCAAAAACACAATAACGTTCTTGAGTTTATCAAAATATTTGGTTTATGCTTTGGCCAGAAATTGTCATTCAGTCAGACACTAATTTACAATGACACCATTAAAGTCCGCAATATATGCGATTTTTTATTAATTTCTATTAATAGACTTACATAAATTAGCATTTTGGTACCTATTGGTATTTATTTTAAATTATTTTAATAATAATACTAACACTAAGTATCAATCGTTAAATGGTAAAATTGGTATTTTCTTCAAAAAAAACAGCCGTTAACAAATTTCAAAAATTGTCATTTGAAAAAAGTTATTTTCTTGCAATTTTATGGCCCTTTGACGTTATGGGCGTACCCCCACATGGGGTACCAGCCTTTAGACCCACACTCTAAACTGCCAACTTTTGGACTCCTAAACTTTCAGTACGTTTACCTATTTATACTGTTATACTTTAATAAAATATTTAAAAATATATTTGATTGTTCTCCAAAATTATTTGTGATCGAACCGTAATAACCGTAAGCCTCTTTGTCAAGGTGGCCGTAAAGTAGTTTTGTTTAATAAACCTTGCCTTGATTTTAGCTTAACGCTGACCTGGTATAATGTTTATAAATATCAATTTTAATATAAGCATATTAAATGGTATTTTCCCATAGTTTCCGATATGATTATTTGAAAACAAAGGTTGACATGATTTGTGTAAATTTAGTTTACTTCTTTATAAACTACAGATGTCGTGCTGTTTAGTTTTTGTGATATATTTTTTATTTTAGACATCATTAAAATGAGAAAAAAAATTACAATCTAAAAACTTAATCGTTACCAACACATTTATCTAAGGTAATAAATCAAGACAATAATAGTATGTAATTATTAAATTTTAAAAGTACACTAAACACGCTTTATGTAATCAAGTAACTAAAAGAAGAAAATGCTTTAATTAGGGACCGAGACCTTTTAAACATCCCCCAAGAATAAATTTACTTTTTATTCAAGGTAAATAACAAGAGGCAAGCTAATTGGAATATAATTAAGTTATTTTTTAAAAAATTTTGTCTCAGGGATCTATTAGAATATTTTTTGTAAGAAAAAAGGCTAATAGGGTTATGAATATTAACGTTTAACCAGACATGGGAATTAATTAAATGGATAATAAACCCTTATGCCCTAAGCAATCTAAAAAAAACATTTTAATAATAAACTTAACATTTTATTTTTTTTTGTAAAGTATGCTAACATTTTTTTTTCTTACTCTTTAAAATTCCTCGAAAAATTGTTGAAAATCAATCAAACTTGTTGGTCGTCATCGGACAAGTGTAGCACATAAATTATTGTATTATCTTACTTAAAGCAGAAAAAAAATACGAGAACTGTGTTAAACTAACTGAATTTGACATTACTTTTTAAAAAATAGTTTACTGGTAAAAGATACACGTGAAGGTTCTTTTAATATTTTATAATAATAAGTGGATAAATTATGTTTATTATTATATTTGTTCATTTTCGTTTGATAAAAACACATTAAAAGAAACGTATTGCACTGGTTTAAAAAGTTAGTAAGTATAGATACAATAATTAAAAATGTTTTAGACATTGTCTTCATTTGTTAATTGATGTGCAACGTTTCGGTTAGTGATGTATCTCCAATCGTTTTAGGATGATAACTCAGTTATCATTGTGTATCAATTAACAAATAAAGACAATGGAAGACCAAGATTTTAGTGTTAATAAGAAATGTATTTTATCGGTTTAAAAAGTCGGTTATCATGATTACTTACGGGTGTTTTTCTTAAAGGATAAGGTTTTTTAATAGGAAAAGAAAGAGATTTGACGTGTTTTTAAATTAAAATAAATTTTATGCAAGGGGACCATTAAACATAAATCCAACACAAGCAAACTTGTGTTTTCAAACAACTCCACAAAAACATAAATAAAAATGAAAATTTGACGGGCCGGAGCGGGTGCTTAACGCATCTTGGGGTACGACACTTGTTTCTCCACTTTTCTCAGGTAAAGAAACAAATATTGCCATGTTCAGTCCTCTTTACATTACCCTTAGCCCAGTAAATAAGCCGGAAAATGTGGAAAAGTTGATAACAAACTCCGATTTGAAATTTTTTTGTTTACCCTATCAAAACCACCTCTCCAGATCCAGAAATAAGGAAATTTTGATAATTCAAAATTTTACCTCGAGTCTTCTCTTGGGGCTTTTTGGGGTCGCTGATTACAAATTCGCGGCCAAAAATCATGTGAGGGTGACTGCACCCAATCAAAACCAGCCCTAGAAGTGACAAAAATGGGAAATTTTTGAAAATTCAAAATTTTACCTTCGGATTAGCTCTCGGGGGTTTTAAGGCCAAAAATCATGTGAGGGTAAGGACCCAAATAAAACCACCCCTAGGAGTGACAGAAATGGAGAAAATTTGAAAATTCAAAATTTCACCTCGGGATTGGCTCTCGGGGGTTTTAGGAGTCGCTGATTATGAATTCGCTGCCAAAAATCATGTAAAAAAATAAAAAGATACCTTATAAAAGATTTCATTCTTTATAAAATTAATTTATTATTAAATTCTATAGATATAAAATTATTATTAAAATTATCTAAAAATAGAAATTAAACTCACTTGAAAACATTATCAACCCGTATAAAGATTTATTTTCTACTTTAAATAATATAATACAACAATTAAAATTATCCCTAGGAGATACAGAAATGGGAAAATTTTGAAAATTTAAAATTTTACCCCGAGAATCATCTCTTAGGGGTGTTTGGGGTCGCTGATTACGAATCTGCGGCCAAAAATTGTGGGAAAATGGTTGCACCCCATCAAAAGCTCCCCTAGAAGTTACAAAAACGAGGAAATTTTGTTTGGGTTTTGTTTTTAAATTAAAGAAAACTTGAAAAACGATTTTATTAAACTCGTAATTTAATTTTTTAATAATTTAACCACTTTGAAACCAAAATTCGTGCGCACATTTTATTGAAAATTTGTGGTAACTATACTTCGGATTCGTAATCAGCGATCTCGAAAACCCCCGAAAGAGGATTTCCGAGGTAAAATATTAAATTTTAAATTTCTCCATTTCTGTAACCCCTAGGGGTGGTTTTATTAGGGTGCAACCACCCTAACTCGCATTTGTACCGCGAATTCGTAATCAGCGACTCCGAAACCCCTCGAAAGACGATTTCAGAGGTAAAATTTTGATTTTTAAAATTTTCCCCATTTTTGTAATTTTAAACGTGGTTACCAAGGTAGTTTTTACTAACAACATCTGCAACTTATTTGCCCTGAGACATGAACAAATAAGAAACTCATTGTCTTTAAATAAACCGGATTGAATATTTTTATTTTTATAGCTTCCAGGTAAAAAGGCAACAGGACCGAGCGGCTGGACCATTCCTGCCAAATTGCAAATCTATTTCTGGCTCGGAATGTTAAAACACAAGAAACATTTTATAACGGGAATACCGAAGGGATACGAAATGTCGCAGGAAATAAGAAATGTGGAAAGACCGAGAGCTCTCCCGCCTTCTGTTATACATTATGTCGAGAAACATGTAAGTGAAAAAAGTAATTTATTTGAAACATAATATTTTTTTGGTACATACTATTACAACTAGGACACTGACTCTTATAAGTGCCACATACAAAGCCAGTGTTACATCTAGCTTCCCCAAATCTTTTGCATTGTTATTACCTTTTTATTGCATTTTAAATATAATATTGTTGTATTAGTGTTTTAAATGAACATTCTTTATATTAACGCATAATTAAAACATACTCAAAAATGTTTTAAAAGTGCTGATTACACAAGTCGATTTTTATTATTATAGATGAGAATGCTTATTTTACGTTTCATTTAGAAAGTTATTAAAACACTTTTTTCTAGAAATGGCTTAGCACATCCCATTTTAAGTACTTGCTTCTCTTTTACATAATGCAACCTTTGAAATCATTTTTACCTGCCTTAGTACCGGAAAGTATAAAAAGACCACGGAGGGGTTATTTTTACAGTATCGTACAAACCTTTAAGGGTTTTATTTTTGCTGCAGTTTAGTTGGTTTCTGTCTCGTTTACGGTTCAGTTAAGTGTTTAAGTCGATTTTGATATAAAATGGCAAGTTTAGTTGTCGATGTTGCAAAAATCCAGCCTAAAAGTTTTTTTTTATTTATATGGACGATTTATTATAAAGTCCCAAGCTAGATCTATATCTGAGGAAGTCAGGAAAACTTATTTTTTATATTTTAAGTGCCAAATTGGGGATCAAGATAAAAGTTGGGCTCCTCATGTTAGTGCAGTGGATGTATCGCAAGAAAAATTCTATGCCATTCGTTGTTCCTGTGGTGTGCATAAAAACAAAATAGAGTATACATATTTGCCTTTTGCGCTAAGGCCAGTTTCTCATTGCCAGGAACTACCGGTACCGAAAGCCTCTTTAAACCTGGACATCGGGTTTTCCAGTAATTATTATTCTTTATCAGAATCTGATCCACAACTTTCTAAAAACACCAGTAATGATCCAACATTTTTACCAACTACCAGTGAACCTCACTTAATAACTCAGAATGAATTAAATGACTTGGTACGTGACCTAGGATTGTCAAAACAAAAATCGGAATTTCTTTGTTTCAGACTTCAACAGTGGAACTTGTTAGATAAAAAAGCAAGTGTTTCAGTTTACCGAAAACGGAATGTAAAATCTCAAGTTTTTTAAAAACGAAAATGGAAATATGATCCTAGTGAGTGGCCTTGGGCAAGTTTTTAATTGCATCGATGGATCCAGCGCATTAAGCGCTAATTCATCGAACCGTTTTTAAACTACCGCTAGAGAGTCCAATGGATTTCATCAAAGCGTTTTTATAAAATACTTGAGCAAAAAAATATAAATATGGAAGAGAAACACAACAATCAGTTAAGTATTGACAGTTACAGAACAAACAGCAAAGCATTTTCAAACATTTCGTTTTAATTCGCTCCATTAGAACTTCTCATGACGTCATTTGACGTTCAGCGCATAAATTCAGCGTACTTTTATCGATGGAATAAAGAACGTGCCTCTTTATTTATAGATTCGTTAAAATATAGCATAAAAGTAGTCCTGCTTCACAATGGAAAAAAAAACAACTATTCCTTTAGCCCATTCAGGGACAATAAAAGAAACCTATGACACCTTAGCAACCATATTAAATCATGTTAAATATGAAAAGTATCAGTGGGATATCTGTGGAGATTTTAAAGTCATAGGTATCTTGCTAGGACAATGAAGGTAGTGGCTTCCACTACCTAAGAGAAATATTTCCTCAACAAAGTGATGCAAAATTAAAAAAAGACATATTTATTGGACCTCTGATAAGGAAGCTTCTAGATGATCTCTGTTTTCAAAAACAATTAAATGAGAAGGAATTGGCAGCTTGAACGTGTTTTGTACGTGTAGTGAAATGATTTCTGGGCAACAAGAAAGATGAAGACAATAAAAGCATTGAGATTGAATTTTTTCTCGGAAAATTTGGGTGCAGTAAGCGACGAACAAGGAGAAAGGTTTTACCAGGACATCGAGACGATGGAAACAAGATACCAGGGACGCTGGAACCCATTTATGTTGGGCGACTACTGATGGTTTTTAAAAAGGGATAATGCTACAGAACACAAAAAGAAAAAGTGAACGTTTTTGTCGCTGTATCATATATAATATCTCATGCAATATATAACAACCAATCATCAGTAATGTTTTTGCAAAGATTCCACATGTTTTATATGTTTATATTAAATATGTAAATATATTAGATTGTAAAAATATGTCGTCTTCTCTTTTTTCTCCTCAAAACAAAAAAACTGTACGTGTTACAGTAATATGCTTATCATTTTCGGATTTAGGACTCTAAAGTAGTTCAAACAAACCTATTTTTATCAATGGTACTTTACAAAAATTTTAATTTGTTGACTTGTGATATTAGAAGCTCTTAAATATTTTAATTTTTTTATATTTTTTTAAGGTTTTTCAACTTCGAGCCCACATATATCAAGCTAGATCGTTAATAGGCAGCGACGCCTCTGGACTATCCGATCCCTTTGCCAGAGTCATAGCTGGAGAATTTTGTAAAACAACCCAAGTTATTGACGAAACTTTAAGTCCAACTTGGGACGAATTGTTGGTATTTGAAGAAATTTTACTTTTTGGTAAGTAAAAAATGTTATTTTTTGTTGCGGATCCTATTTTAATTTTTAATGGATTGTTCGTCGCTTTGACAATACAAGTCGTTTTTTTTTTCTTTAAAATTAACTTGAAATTTTAAAAACAAAAATCAACCTTTGTCATAAACTGAAACTGGATTTTCAAAATCCAAGGCGGAAAACATTATGACGTCCAATAAATATTTTCTCTATTTGTTAATATTACTTAATTTTGTACCCTGGTAATGATGTGAGAAGGTTGGATTTGTAAAACCGGTGCGTCTACAGGAAGCAAAAGAAACACAATGGAAACACTTGATTCACACCCAAAAAACGACTAGCCATCCGTCACCTCGAAATGTCTTCGCGCAAAAAGTTTCGTGATAGGCATTAGTTCCAAAAAGGATCATTTTTGCGAAACGGTTGTGCTTAAAATTTTTCCAGAAAACCAAGCATTAAAGACCGAGCCATATTTTAAAGATATTTTAAATTTCTTTTAAAAAAACAACATCTTAAACGGCCGTATGTTAAGTTAAAGCACATCGTCTTTTAAATTTATTGGATTTTGTTGTTATTCTATTTAAAATTTTTTAAAACGCTGCAAACAGGGGAAAATAAAATTGCTTTTTAGAACTTTTCCATTTACGGGCTTTCAGAGCAATAATCGATTTTTTATAAAAAAGAGGATATGTGTCCATTAATCATGTTGAAGTTAGGAATACAGAAAAGTGTTTCGAAAATTACCAGTTTTGCAATTTTATGTGAGATAGTATTTCTGATTATACAGGGTGTCCCAAAAGTAATGGGACACAGAGCAACAGCAAATTCCTTAGGTAAAAATGATGCAATTTACGTAAACTTGCCTTATCCCAAAGTTGATACCAACTAAGATAAAGGGTGTTAAACTTTTGAGTTTGTTTTCGTTTTTTCGTAATAATTTCTTTACTAAAAGACATTGCGGTACCAAGTTGGGGATTTAGAGGTTCTTTGAGGCGAGAAATTCAAATTCGTCCATACTTTTGATGTTGATGGTAGAGGGCGCGACCTACGGCCAGTCCCCCATTAGGTTCCCCGGGCCCTTGGGGGGTTTTAAAATTTGCGCCCCCTTCACACACCGGAAGATTTGGGGATTATGGGATACCCCCCCCCCAAAGGGGAGATTGGGGTTTTCCCCCCGGAAATTTTATAAAATTTAAGGGGTTGGATCTAAATTTTTTTATTGAGGATTTGTTTTTTAAAAAACCCAATTTTGTGGAATTTGTGTCGGATTCATATTTTTTATATGGAAATGTTACCTACTATTTGAAATGACAGATTTACATAAAACAACTGTTTGTATCTGGCTCAAAGAAGTGGAATATAAATTAACTATACACCTTTTTTAAAGATTAAACTTAATAAATTTTCAACAATAAAATTATAGTTACAAAAATACCGTGTTAGCAGGCCTACTAAAACGTAACTTAAATTTAATAAATTAAATAATATGCAACAATATATTTAATTAAAAACTTGTATTACATGTATTTACAGAAAATATTTAAAATCTTTGCTACGAAACATGAAAAAAAATTTTAAAATATACATGGTGTTTCAAATTGACTGTCACCATATGGGAAACGGTAAGAGATACGAGGAAGTTTAAATTGGGGAAAAAGCGTATCAATAAAAATATCCAGGACCGTATTTAAAAAAAGTAATAATATTGTGGATGGTTTCAAAAACAAAACTTCGTAAAAAAGTTTTGACTTCACCTACAAAAGGGTGAAAAATTTATAAAATTTTTTTTTTTTTTTCCAAAATAATCGAAAAAAAAAAAAAAGGAAAAGGAAATTTTTATTTTTCCCCAAATTTTCCAAAATCAAAAAATTTTTTTTTCGGTTTTTATTGGGCCCCCCTTAAATTTTTAATTTTAATTTTTTTGTTTTAAATAATTTTAAAAATTTTTAAAAATTTATAAAAATTTATTTTTTTAAAAATTTATAATATTTAAAAATAAATTAAAAAAATTTATAATAAAAAATTTTAAATATATTTAAAAAATTTTTTTTAATAATCAAAATTTAAAAAATTTTTAAAATAAAAAAAAAATTTTTTTTAAATTATATAAAAAATTTTTTTTAAAAAAATTAAAAAAAAAAATTTTTTTTAAAAAATTTTTTATTTTTAATAAAAGAATTTATTAAAATCCTTTTAATTGTGCTTTTCCAAATTTTGGTTTTTTTTTTTTTTTAAATTTGGCCCCCCTCCTTTTTTTTTTTTTTTTAAAAAATTAAATTATTTAAAATAAAAATAATTTTTATATTTAAATTTATATTTTTTTAAACAAATTTCATTGTTTTTACAGAAATACCAAAAAAAACATTTTTTAACTAATCCCCTTTTTTTTCCTTTTTCTCACTTAAACAAAAAAAAAATTAAATTTTTCCGCATAGGTTCGGGAAAAATTAAATTTTTAAAACAAAATTTTTTTTTAATAATTAAAAAAATTTTAAGTTTTTAAAAAAAATTTTTCAAAAAAGGGCTTTAAATTTTTTTTTTTTAATTTTGGCAAAAAAATTTAAATACAAAAAGAAACAAAAAAAAAAATTTTAAAGGTTTTTCCCCCCAGGAGCGCCCCCGGGGGCCCATCTGACCGTAATACCCCCCCGTAAAAGTTTGTTTTGATTTTTTTTTTTTGTTTGAATTTTATTTTATTAAAAAAAAAACTTTACCCGCCGAAAAAGGTCTTCATTTTTGGAAATTTTTCGAGCGCATTTAAAGGCCCCCAATTTTCCCAGGAAAAAGGGGTTTCCCAAATTTTTTCAAACTTTGAAAGTTATTGTTTCAACACCTGATTAAAAGTTTTCAGGGCAAAAACCGAAACCTTTTAACCCTCCCAAAAATCCCCCCCCAAACCCCAGGTTTGGTTTTTTTTTTAATAAAAAACATAACAGACTATTAATTTCTGAACGCGATAGTAAGCTTTCTAACCTAATATTAATTGGCAAAAATATCTACTTATCTTTTTAGGCCATACGTTTTTTCTCACCTAGATGATGGAACTATAAATGGGTATAATTTCGACTTAAAGTCTATATTAATGCTAGTAACGTTTTTACTTTTTTTTTTTTTGGGATACGAAGGGTGATGCCTAATACAACGTACCGTGGGTGTTTCAGTGTGGGAGAGGGGTTTGTTCACAGGGCTTAAATTTTTGGAGATTGGGAGGAGAAGGAAAACTTCCGGGGGGGCAGGTTCCATAGTCTTGACCTCTAGGATAAAGGAACGGAAAAGCGGAAAATTCGGGCCTCTCTAACTGATCTGTAAAAGGATGCATGTTGCACTACGTTGTTGTTGGGGCGCCAGAGAAGGAATTATACTGGCCCTCCTCTGAGCAGAAGCCGAAAATACCTATAGAAGAGCGACAGATCCCCACAGCTCGACGGTGGGCAAGAAGAGGAACCTTTCTGTGAGCGGGATCATTAATAAGACAAAAAGGTCTTCTTTAAAAGGAGTCCGAATGCTAAGTGTTGTAGGGGGCGCCATTCCCAGACATGAGAACAATTTTCAAAGAGGGTCTGATTTGGGATACATACAGAGTGTACAGATTGGAAGAAGAAAAAAAATTTTTTGGCTCGGAAAGGAATCCAATCTTTTTTTTAAATGCCGGCTTTTGGGTAAAATGTGTTTGTGCCAGTTGAGGTTATTTCAAAAGTAACGCCCACAAGATTAAACGACTCTTTGTTCTGCAGAACTTGGCCGCTCATATGTAAGGGATGAGCATTTACGACTTTTCCAAGCGAACGACTGTGTTTTCGGGCATTAAACTGAACAAGATTTTTGGGGCCCCCCAACCAGATAAGTTTGAGGTCTTGTGAAAGAGATATTGCATTGCCTGGCTTTTCAGCTATCTTAGTCCCATTAAAATTGCTGGCAGGGTCTTTTTTTTATTAAAAAATCCAGTAACAAAACCAAAGGTACTCAAAGCATAAAAAACCCGGAGTTTTCAGTGGGGCAATTTTGGGTTTTGCGGATGTTTCGAGCAAAAAAAGTTTTTCACGACCGACGTGGGAACCCGCGAAAATGGTCCCCAAATCCAAAAAAAGTTTCCGAATATCTGCCAAAATATGTGAATAACATTTTTGTTTAGACAAAAAAAGAGGTCACCCCAAACTACAAAAATGTTTTTACCATTTTTTTGCAACACAATATTTTTCGCAAAAACCCCGAAAATCCCATTCCACACTGGGTAAAGTGGTAGTAGTGTTCTTACTAAAAAAAATGGGAATTAATGTTTTATCAAAACGCAATAAAGATGGCAAAGGAAATTTTCTGGGATTATTGAACACTTGCTAGGGTCTCATTACAAAAAGAAATGTTTTCAAAAAATATCAATAAATTAATGAAATACTCTCAAAATATTGTAAAAAAAACTTTGACTGCTCTTAATATTCTAGAAAAATCGAAAGGGACCCAAACTCATTTGCAATGATAAGTGGGGTTTTTCTATTTCGATGAACTCTTAATGATTAAAAAATGTACATTATTGCCCGAGTAATGGAACAATTCGACCGCCCGCTTATAAATGAATTCATGAAGATAGCGGCATTCTACCAGAGCCGCAAATAGGGGTTTTTTGGGTCCCGTTATCCGAAAACTATCGAATTTTCGAAAAAAATTATGAAGACCATTTTTGAGGATTACAAGGCGATCTTCAATTTTTGTCTAAACATGGAGAAACCCATTTTACGGCCTGAGGAGTTTTCAGCCCTTTCCCATTGTTAATGTTGATAAACTTCGCTTGAAAGTATCCCCAAAGACCAAAAATTGCGCCAAAGGGGAAAAATGTACAGATTTATTTACAGCTTTGTCCCTTATTTACTGCACTAATATTTCAAAAAAATTTTCTTATAGCAGGCTGGCCCCCCAAATAACGCTTATTTAACGAGATAATGACCCCGACGGTGAAAGGCTATTTTTTTATTATGACTTAAAAAGCCGCTTTCTTTAAAATCCAAAATATAATTTGCTATGAATAGTAATAAAAATAA
>JAHBCN010016726.1:0-19228 GCA_019359885.1 Listronotus oregonensis
AAAAAATAATAAAGGAACTATAAAATATATTAGTTTTTATATTTAAGGACATATAAAAGACAAAGATTAGACCTACATTTAAAAAAGGAAGCATCAAAGTGCTTAAAACTTAAATGATAAATTAAAGGTATGCAGAATTTGGCAACAACTTTTTGGTTTTTTCGAAACAAATTTAGCATTCTTTAAATTCCTTTACCCTATCTTCCTATCGTGGTCCAACTATACAATTGACTCTGTTCAAAAATTCGCTTTACCTCCATAATAAATAAAAATACATAAAAAAACTAATAAAAGTTGTAGCTTAAGATCTTAGGTACAACTTTTATTAAAAACTTTTTTTATTTTGATTTTTTAAAAAGTAATATAAAAATAATAAAAATTCAGGTAAATACAGGTATGCACAGTACATCACAGGTGATTATCCGTTGAGAAATTTGTTTGCATCGATAGCTCTACTGGTAAAATATCTAAATCCAAAATTTCAATTTCCGACGGGTAAATTCTAGATTTTGGGAAATGTGTATATTGACTGGGCTATATTAAAAACGCGGTAATGAAAACAATATCATTTAATTATTTCCAACATATCAAAATATTTAAGGGATGCCTGGTGAATATGAATAAATAATAATAACCGTTTTAAACTTAACAGAACTTTAATAAGACATAAATCAAGTTTAATTTAACGTAAGCCAAGTTTAAATTTGTTTTATTTAAAAATACTCTTTTGCATTTTCTCTAGGTTCATATTACTTTAGAAACACAAATTAATGCATTCCGTTGGCATTGGGCCAAGATAACACACATTATATCACGTTAACAATGCATATTTTTTATTAAAACCAGAATAAAAAAGTAATTTATTTACAAGTTTTAAGTCAAAAATTTAAAATTTTATTTGTGCGCACTGCCTTGCATGTATTTACAGAAGGTAGACACGATGCTAATAATTGTCATTCGAAATTGACTGGTTTTCTTTAACACAAATCGAGTTAAGGCGATGAACCCTAATTATAACCAAAAGAAAACGGTATTTACCACTGCATTTAGGTGTATATGTTTGGGTTTGGTTATGACGTCTTTATTCATAGGATTTATATAAAAGTTATTACCAAGTTTAGTCATTTTAAACCAATTGTTATTACGGTTAATACCATAAAATTTTTGGTAGTTTCCCTAAATTTAATGGTTGTGTAGTAGTTTGGTAAGCTGCTGAAATTTGGCTAATTTCAAAACAACCTCAAGGATTTTATGCGACTGGCAAAAAATGCATTCCCTATAAGGGTAGCTTTCTAAACAGAAAAACAAAAGGAACAGTGTAATTCTTTTTTGGTGTTTTTTGGCCTTTTGTGGTGTTTTTACGGATATATCAAATGCGCTTTTGGTTTAAAAAATTGTAAAAAGTTTGAATTATTTACTTGGTCGGTTGCACCAACAATTGAAGGGCTCTTATAATTTGTGGAAAACCAATAAAACTTCTTAACATTGTCATTTGTTTAAAATTTTAGTTTAAAAAAATATAACAAATAATTGTAGGTATTAAAAAATTATTTTAAACCAAAATAATAACAAAATGTTTTTTAGACTCTCTTCTCTTTTTTTAAATATTGGAGTTGATCGTTTTTTGCATCCCAACCTCTAAAAGTACACAAATAAAGCATCATTAGTAGCTTCAACATTTATTTATTGTAAAATAACAAAACATAATATAAATTCTAAAAACAAAAAAAAATAGTGACCACAGAAAAAAATAACAAATAATGTGGTAAAAAAGAACAAAGAAAACTAATTATTATAAATAAAACTAGAAATCCCCAGTTTCAAGTTCGGCACATTTGTTACGCTAATTAAACCTCCTAAATAAATATCTTGTTTGGTTTGTCTCCCGTACTATAAAACAGCTCGAGTATGTTATGTTTTTGAATAGCTTTTATTTTAGTAATACATTTTTTTTACAATGGCGGTTTGGTCCAATAGTTTTTTTTTAATAAGTTTATTTTTGGAATTAATATATTCTTCACCTCTGGCCTTCTTAATTTTCATAATATTTCGTTTTCATTTACTTTCAGTTCTTACCTTCTTCTTGCCTTTTTTCTTAACGGTTTGAATGTTTAAAGTTTCTGTATTATTACGCCCACATTTTTTTTGTTTATTATCTTTATGTATACCCTTCTTAGCAATAAAAAAATGCTTTGATCGCCGTCGACTTGGACCCAGATCGTCAGAATCAGTGGAATCCGATAACACGAAGTCATTCTCAGAATCTGCATATGGGTCTTCTTCACTAAAATTACTGTGTGAACTTGCACTATTATTCATAATAATACGACCCTTTTTACACGTAATTAGTAGTAAATGCCACCATTTACGCAATACTAAAAATAAACAAAAATGTTTATGCTTGCCGCCGCGTCACATGTGGTCTGATGCGGATGCGTTTT
The DNA here is from genome assembly GCA_019359885.1 of Listronotus oregonensis. NCBI lineage: Eukaryota > Metazoa > Arthropoda > Insecta > Coleoptera > Curculionidae > Listronotus > Listronotus oregonensis. Next base: position 2,442 of record JAHBCN010016726.1, read on the forward strand.
CTATGTTGCCAATGTTGCTGGTGACAAGAAACAGTTATCTCCTGAAGTTGACCGACTTTTGCACCTAAGTACTGATGCAGTCAAATCCTTGATCTATTTATTTTCCTGGATATTTGTTGGGAAAGCATGATTCTAGCACCAAAAGATGCGCAAAAAGTGTTCTATAAGATGCTTGTAATAAGTCAATTTATGTAAAAAATGGAGTTAACCGGTTTTTGCACCAAACCATTCAATTTTAAAGAGCAATTAGTACAAGGTTATCTTTAAAATGCCCAAAAAAGCAATGTGATTGGCAATATTAAAGATTTAAGGAATACTTGACGCTAAGGCTTTCTTGAAATTCTTGGTGCAACCAACCATTATGATTTATTTCCATTTTAAAGACCAGTGTCACCTTTTTACATTTCTTTATATTCAGTATTAAAAAAAAAATCTTTTAGCAAATTTAAGACACCAAGATTTTTACTCATATTTTGTTGGAAGAAACAACAGAAATACCTATTCCTCTCGGCCCCCATGTTAAAAAAACCCTTAATATTTTTAAATTGTCGTGCTCACATTCTTAGTGTCAAACATAGCTGGTACTGAAAAAAGGCTCAAGTGACTTTTAAAAGATCAAAAAACTAATGCAAGTTTGACAATTTGCTACTTTTTTCTTTAAAAATAGATTAGGTTAAATATTATAAATAAACCGTTTTTTATTACTATTTGCCGTTTTAATTTAAAGGCTCTGAACTACTTGAATTAACGTGCCAAAAAAACTAATACGCACCACTTTAAACAAGTGGTAATACAAACAGCTTAATCACCATTATTAAAAACCAATCTACAAATAAGTATACCAGCACAAGGAAAATTCTTTAACGCGATTTTACGTTAAAATAATATAAATTTACTAAAGAAACAAATTTACTTTATTACGCTTAACATACAGATAACATACTTATTTAAGCTAACCACAAGGTATCTAATACTCATCGGTTGTGCCGGTAGAACTTGTTTGGTAAATATTTAGATATAAAGTATTTTAGTTTAAAATAAAAAAGCATATTGTAACTAAAACTAGTATTAAAAATAATTGAATATAATCTTACTTTCGCCTGAGTGTTTATGATGTACTGTGGATGTTATTTATGGTGCTCTTTGGTAAAGGTAGTGTTAAATCCTTGACCGGGTTTAAAAGTCAGCAAAATTTCCTTTATCTTTTTTGTAAAGCAATGGAGAAAAAAGAAATGAAAAAATCAAAGTTTAATTATTATTTTAAAATTACTAAAAATATATTTACAAGAATAAAAAAATAGAATAGCTGAATGAACATTTAGATACTTTAAGGGTTTGTTGCCTATAGATTTAAAAAGAGGCACGCAAAATTAAAATTTTTCAAAGTGCTACTAGGGATAACAGCCAATGCCTGGCAACGAAGGCCTTTATGTCTATGAAATTGCGTCGCTTAAGGTTTTTCAGTCACGTTATTAACACAAACGAACTTTTATTAGCAAATTGGTTTGACGTATACTAAAAGTAAACATTTGCCACAACAAATATTTTATTTCATTAATTATTTAACAAACTTTTTAAGCTTTGCGACGCAATACGGATTCTTGGGGCTGTTTTCCACACTTATCTTATTACATATATTTTGACGCTCTACTTTCAGTCTGGGGGGTCGACTGACTCGAGAAATCTAGCGGCCAAGTATTATACATTAGAATATTATTTCTTATTTAACTTCTATAAACACTGGCATGTCGATGTTAATTCGACATAAAATAGAAAAAGCGTCATTTTAACGAGAAAAATGATTGTTGAGGCAGAATAAAGTATATTTATGTTCAAGAATATTATTTTTAAACCAAAGTGACATATTGCCGACTTACACTTTTACCCTGGGGGTGGATGCCACTCCTTCTCGGGGGCTAAGATAATTTTATTAAAAATAATCCCGAAAATCGGTAAAGAAATTATTTCTAAGCAATTTTTGGTCCATGAAGTTTTTGTCATAAGTCAATATATTTCGAGTTATTAACGATTGAAAATGTTGATTTTTTATTTAAAAAATGCATGTTTTAAAACTGTTTTTTACAAATAACTTCAAAACTATACGTTTAAGCTTCTTAAGGTGTTAGCATACCGTGCTGATGAGTGAATGACATCCTGTGTCTTAAACAGGTGTCTCCAACGGTGCCTCTGAGATACAGGGCGACCTCTTAGATTATCTAGCCTTACCGCGGTAATGCGAGGCTCTGCCGTGGGGGACTACTACTTCTCTAGCTTTAAACAAAAAACGGACAAAACCGCTTTCATAGAAAAAAAGTGATAAGGGTGCGCTGACCGAAACGGATAAATCCGTTTCGAGAGATGCCACCCAAAGTCCCAAGTAAACAAAGGTGCGCCGACCGAAACGGGCGAAACCGTTTCGGAGGTGCCCCTAAAGTCATAGGCGCCTGTTTCACGGGGAAGGGCTAATCCATCCCGAACAAACCGGTGCTTAGGAAGGAATCCCTGAATCCAAACAGAAGGCGGACAGAACCGCTTTTGTAGGGAAAAGGGTTTCCTGGCTTTAAAGAGAAAGCGGATAGGACCGTTTTCATAGGGAAAGGCCGGAGATACGGCCTCAGAAGAAACATCTGGTTCCTGTAACACGGACCTCGTAGCTACCCACGTCACTAGACCGGTAGAGGAGGGCATGGCGGATCTAATTGTCTGCTCGTTATACTTTCCAGGAGACAGGGACACCAGAACACATATTGTGCTCGTGTCCGGTAGCGACACGAGTAAGAGGAGATGTAAGAACTCTCTCTCCCAATCTGATATCGGATTCATTGGAAGTCTGACCCTATTGGGAGAAATATAAAAAGGTGTGAGCCACAATAGACTGAGCGGTCGCAGTGGAGGGCGTAAAAATGTCACTCACTTTAAACCTAAATCATACATACATGTAAATATGGACACACACACAAACACACAATATTAGGGTATATCTAAAATTGAAAAATAGAAAAACCGAACACTCTAGACATATGACCCAAAATGTAGCGGGACTTTTATAATAGAATAGATAACTATATGTGGGTCTGTGAATCTCTTCTAAATGTATTATGGTATAGTTCTAAAATATACTAGTAGTATGCCAGAATATTTTTCAAATGAAAAGAAAAAAAGAACACCTGACCCGCCTCGCTGGTATTAACTTTTAAAAATTACTTAATTTGTGTTATTAATTATATGAAAAAAAAATAAAATTAATCATATCGAGGACTGTTTAGCACATCTCAATCGGATTTTTTATGAATACTTTATCAAGGCTACCAGTAAAAATAGTGCAGTAAAGCTATCACCTTTTGTTCCAACAGTTAGTGCACTAGATAAACATATTAATAGGGTTTACTTACAAATTCGAATATGGCTTGGTAAATAAAATATTATATTGTACAGTTAATTGGAGACGAGTTAATATTAAAGGATCTTTACAGTCAATTAGAGATTTAAATCCACCTGCACCAGTTAAACTATTTAAAATGATATTTTGCAACTGCAAAGAAGGCTGCGATTCCTCTTGCGGTTGCCGAAATAGTGGACAATTTTGTAATGCAACATGTGGAACATGCAGCGGTGACAAGTGTTGGTGTATTATCCTTTAATTGATCAATAAGAAAAAGTTGATTTAAATAATAGTTCTAATAAAAAATAGTTTTAAAATTTTTATTATTAAGGTTTTGATAATAATTTGTATTCATTACCTTTAACGAAAAATAATATTTAGCCCCTTATATTACAAAAACAATGCTATGCAATTAGCATTGCAGATAAGAACAAACTTACCTTAAATAGACCGGTAAAACTTTATAATTGAATTCAAGAGTTTAATGCACCACTCAAATACACCACTACTTAAACAAATCCACTCCCAAATTAACAGAATACTTACACCTTTACTTTGCAAAATGTCACAAAAACCCGTTATACAGTTAGTCCCGTCAATTGGGGGGCGGGGGTCGTATTGAAGCGCTCCTAAATAAGACAGGACTTTTTATGTTTATGGGGTCACTAAACCCAAATTCGGTGTGTTTTTTCGATGCAAATTGGGGAATCACCCTTTAATTTGCAAAAAACACCTCTAGAGGGGAATATTTTTGCATGAAAATATCTTAGTCTTTAATTTGCTCGGGACCATATTTTTTGACCAGTAAAGTAACGAGGTTACAACTACCCTTAAATGAAAAAAAATATATGTAAAATAATTATTTTTCTTTAAACTTTTTGCTTTTAAGCCAAGTGACCGATGACATATTGACAAAAAAATGATTTTTGCCCCCTAGCAGGAAAAAACTACACCTAAATAACAATAATTTTTTTTTAAAGTAACTGTTATTTAAGAGTACTTTACACCCCTAGAGAGGGAAAGTATGTTTTAAATTTTGTTGTATGCTGATTCATACCGCTTAAATTGTTTTACTTATTGTTATTTAAGGGTTGTTTACACCGTCTTGGAAGGAATAAAAATAATTTTTGTTTATCAATAAGTCATCAGCCACTTGGTATAAAAGTAAAAAGTAAAAAAAAATATGATTTTTATACCTAGTTATTTTTATTTAAAGGTAGTTTTAAGGTCATTTAGTTATTTTTTATACTACAATTTTTATAAATTATTAAAAAAGTAAGGACAATTTACATTAATTTTCAAAAAAATACGTTTTTGAGATAAATTAAAGACTTAAAATAACCCCTTTCGGAAGTATTTTTTTGTAAATGTAAGGGTGTACTGCCAAGTTGCACCAGACAAGGACATCCAAAATGGATTCAGCGACCCCAAAAACATAAAGGAAAACAAGTCTCGTCAAGGAGTGCTACAATACTGGTAAACCTGCAAATGTAAAATGTAAAAATGTACAACTGTAGGTTCAAAAGATTTATTTTAAGAAACAGCTAAAATTTTTGACTTATTATAATATATATATATATATATATATATATATATATATATATATATATATATATATATATATATATATATATATATATATATATATATATATATATATATATATATATATATATATATATATATATATATATATATATATATATATATATATATATATATATATATATATATGTATACAGTATGTCTTAGTAAGTTGGAACCATATGGAAAATTTTTTATTATTAATTTTGCGAAAAAAAGTTATTTTTTATAAAAAGTTCGGCATTATCCAAAACCTAAAATACAACTATCTAATATTAATTTTTTTAGGCGTATACGAGTTTTGTTAAAAAGTATGATTTTTTTTTTAATTTTGAAAATTTCGAAAATTTTTATTAAGAAAAGTTGATCAAAAACCATGTTAAAATATGCAACTCCCCCATTTACGTTAAAAATATATCTTTCTTTTTTGAAACGTATGTATATAATATAGATGCAAATTTAACTGTAGTTACATGATGTATTCTAGGATGCTCTGACATAGAAATGAATTGTTAAGAGCGAGAAATATTTTACAACAACAGTCAGAACGCATTAAAATTTATAAAATACATAAAAATGGTGTTATTAAGTTATATTGTATTCATTCATAAGTAATAAAGTAGAATTGTTTTTAAAAAATTACAAAAAATATTTTTTTATCGTTAATGGGTATAATTGCAAAATTAAACATGGTGTTTAGTTCTAATCAACTTTAAAATAAAGAAACTTTACTCTTGGGCAAAATTTAAACTTTTTGACAAAACTCGTATACGCCTAAAAAATAATATCTAATAGTTGCATTTCAGGTTTTAGACTATGCAGAACTTTTTATGAAGAATAACTTTTTTTCGTAAAATTAATAATAAAAAAGTTTTCCTTATGGTTCCAACTTACTGAGACATACTGTATACCGGGTGTTTCAAATTCGACTCTCACCATTGGGATCTCGGAAACTATAGAAGATACGAAGATGGTTAAATTGGGGCAAAGTTGGGCATTTATGTGACCAACAATATACCGTTTAGAAAGTTTGAAATTCCGAGTAATTCCGGAGATATCCGGAAAAAAACGAAATTTTGGAAAATCGTTTTATTTTTTTCCAGTTTTTTTTCAACAATTCCAAAATAAATAATATTTTGCCATTTTTCCGTCATCGAATTTTCAATTTTTAAACCGATTTTTCTTTTTTCCAACCACCTTCAACTTTTTTTTTTTAGGGACCCCAAGGGAAATTTCCCAAAAATTTTAAATCCCTTTTTTACACATTTTCAACGATGTATCAAAGTTACCCTTTTTCCCGGAAAATCCAAAAATTTAAAGATTTTTTTTATAAGATTTTTTGTTTCCAAATCGGTGAGTTTACATTCGGTTTACTGTCTTTAGGGTGTCGTTAAAAAAAATTCAATAAGAAAAACGAGATAGGAAAACTTTATTAAAAATAAAGGAACAGGGGGAAAACATCGGAAGTGATCTTAACTCACCCCGGGGAAACAACCCATCAAATTTTTTATTAAAAATTTTTGGATGAAATTTCCCTAGATGGGCTTTCCTCGGGAAAACAAAAGAACAACCAATTTTAAATAAAAAAATTAAAAACTAGAAAAAAAATATAAAATGAAAAATGCCCCGTCTTTTCAAAAAAATGCCACTTTCCGTATGTTTTAACTGCGCGATTTTTTTTTTCCCTTTTTAACTTCCAAACTCCCAACGATTTATTAATTTCCCCAAATTTTTTGGGTATTCGCCCCCCAAAAATTTTTTTTAACGACCCCAAAAAAAATCGAACGGATCGGGAGACCATCCATTTTCCCGGCCCTTTCCCCCAAAACCCTTAAACTTTTTCCAAAAGATAATCAATACTTTCGTGTTTGAGGTGGAGCCCCCGTTTGGAACCAAAAATACGGACAAATTTAAACCCCAAATATTTCCTTTAAGAAAAAAACGATAAAAATTTTCCGGGTTCAAATTTGTTAAAAAAATGAGGCCCCAAAATTTTATTTTTAAAATCCCCCAGAATTAAATGAATCGATTGGGGTCAATTCTCAAAACCCCGGGTTTTTTAGAAAAAGGGTTTTTAATTTTTCGATTAAATTTTCCCAAATTGGTGTGCCCCACTTCCAAATAACATTTTCAAAAAACCCAAAATCGGGCGCCTTTGAGCCAACCAAAAAATTGAATCCCTTTTGAATCCCCGGCAGTTTTTGGATATGGGTTTTTGTGGTTTTGAAACCACTTTTCCTGATCTTTTCCAAAAGAGGGGCAAGAAACATCCAAATCAGTTTTATCTTGTGGATTTACCGGATTCGTTTTTACTCAAAATTTTAGTTTTAAACGGTTTAATATTTTTTTTTTTCAGTTGATCGCCAAGAACAATTCCAAATTTAATAACATAAAGTCGACGCGCCCTATTAGAAAACCCTTTGCAACTTTTTTTTTCCAAAATAATCGATTGGGATTTTGCGTCCAAAAGAGTGCAAAAACTTTTTTATTTTTCTTTACTTTTCATCCATTTTCCCCAATTTTTTTTGGGGGTTTTTAAAAACCATACTGGTTTTATCCAATAATTTGAATAAAGTTCGATAGGGGTTTTCTCTGATACGATTTTAAATAACTTCCCATGTTTTTTAACGTTCCCATACTTGTAATAAAGTTTTTCCATATCTCGTTTTTTTCATTTAACCATTTTTAAGAACCCCAACTGAAGAAACACAAATGCATTTTCACTTTCCCATTTGAGAAATCAAAGCCAACACGAAAAAACAGTTAATTTTTCGGGGTTTTTCCCGGCAACAAGGGTAATTAAGAAAATCGTTGAAAAAAATAAAAAGGGCCATTAAATATATATATATATATATATATATATATATATATATATATATATATATATATATATATATATATATATAAAATTTTAAAAAATAAAAAAAAAAAAAGAAAAAATATTTTGAACCTACAATTTCTTTATTTTTTTTTTTAAAAAAAAATTATATGGGGGTATCCTTTCCAAAATTTTTTTTTTCTTCTTTATTAGCATATATCCCAAAATATAATCCAAAGTATACATGTAGGGCTTTTTTAGGTCTCTGGAAAAATACGTTTCACTAAAAACACAAAGAAGTTTGTGCTCTATATCAGAGAACATCTTAACGATAAAATTTCCCCTTTTTCTCATAAAGTATATAAACTGACTTCCGATATCTCTTTTAGCCTGAAAACACATTTTTTAAATACTGTTTTGGAGGATTTAGAAAGATTGACTTGTTTAAGATACTCTAGGGAACGGTAAGTTTCAGAAAACCTTTTAGTATATTGCATCTAAGTTTAGACACATACTTTGTAGGATTTTAACTAAAAAAAATCCCATTTTAAATGCAATAGGCCGAGAGTAAAATACTATTTTCCTTATTTTATGTTTAAATTTTTTACAATATTGTTGTATAATTATATTTTTATTTTTTGTATAATTATATTTTATTTTGGCTTTAGAAAGTGTATTTTTTTCATGTAATAAATATATTTTTTTCTTACTATTATAATGTTGATAATCTATAATAGCTTAAAAGTATAATTGCCTGTTATTAAAAAGTAAGACACCAAAAAATTAAAACAATGTTGGTTGGTTTTGAAAATCGAAACTTCTATGAACCAGGATTTATTTTTTAAAAAAAAAAATAATTGATTATTTCTTTATTCTAATAACATATCCTCCTAGTTTTGTATTACATTTCGAATTTATTATTTTTTTACTTTCGTGATATTTCACAAAATCATGCATAAAAGTAGTTAGGTCTTTTTAACGAAGTTAACTATGGTTTTCTAATTATTTCCTTTAAGAATTATGGTATAAAATGGGGAATACTTGTACTTTAGTTACCTTATGGTAAAATTACTGTCCTTTTGGTAGGTAATTTTAGTATATAACAGTCCTTTTTTTTAAAGGTTTATTTTGTAATTTTTTTTTTTTCTTTTCAACTTTGGCTAAATAAAAGATTGCTATGTTATGGGTAAATGATATAACTATTTTATTATTTCAACAGTCTGCAAATTGGGTACATCGTTAAAATAGAAAATAATCGGAATCGACCCCAGATATTGCAACAATATTTCTATAAGTGTCTGATTTGAAATACACACAGAGTATACCAATTAGAAGCGGATAAATTATTTTAAGTTCAGAAGGAGAATTAAAGCTTTTTGGAAGCTGCGTTGGCTATTGATATAATGTGTTTATACTAATTAAGGCTATTCTTAAAAGTAACGCCCACGAAGCTTAATGACCCTTTGTTCCGCAGTACTTGGTCACTTTGTAAGGACGAGTTCTGGCGAATATAAAGAACAAACTTGTGTTTTTAAAACCATAAACTAGACAAGATTTTTGACGCCCGGATTAATTAAGGGTAGTGTAAAAAAACTATGCGCTAGTTTTTTAAATCAGGCTTAAAAACTGGCTTGAGAAACTAAATATAAGAGCGAAGGGTACTATCACCAGCAAAACCTTAAAAAGGGTTGATCGTGCAAGAGAAAAGATCGTTAAAGTGAAGAAAAAAGGGGTTGTGCTAGTATCTCCGGGGCCCCTTTTCACCATTGACGAAATAAAACGGGGTCGGAAAAAAGTTTAGGTGGGGAGTTTGAGGAATTTAAAAAAAAGCGACAGTTTGTAAGCCCAGTATCTGGACCCCTTTAAAGTCTAAGATGTCTCAAGACCAACGATCTGGGATTTACCAAGAAATTCAAAGGACTTGTTTTACTTAAAAAAAAAAAAAAGATTTGCTATTTTTTTTTATAACGAAATCCGAAATCTTTGTCAGGTATCATTTTGTGTTTTTTCCTAATATTTGAAAATTGCTGATTTTTATACATAATTTTAAAACTTTATTGTCTTTTTATATAATTTGGTATTTTCTTTAATATTTACATAATCAATTCTTTATAATTTTAAATCATTATTATTAATGTTGAAATATTATAAAAAATCTTTTTACTTAACTTTTAATTCAAGAACATATGAAATATTTTTATTACAAGGTATACTTAAGCGTATGTAAATCCATGCTTAGATGGTAATTAGGAACATAATTAATGTTTTAAGTTTTTTTTAATCTAATATAATAAGAAAACCATCATAATAAATATTCTGTAAATATATATTCAAGCTTTTATTATATTTTTTGGATTTAAAATATAATAATGGCATTTACATTACCTTACTAAGACTTGGAAATTTAGCTCATTTTTCAAATAAAGAATAAGGCATTCACTTTTATTAAATTTACCAATATTACCAATGGCCCTGAATTTAAAAAAATATATAATATTGTCTTCATAATGTACGTTTGTAACTACCTATGGTAGTAAATAGTAAATTAGCACTATTAAAGGTTAAAAATACAGTATTTTTATGATGTAAAGTTTTTGCGTTTTTTGGAGAAATCCCAAGTAATATTACGAGTAAAAAAATAAGGTTTACTTAGTTTACTTATATTTGTTTTCTCCCGATGAAAATCTATCTTTATCTTTGAATCAACTTTTATTTTAAAAATAATAAAAATGACCTTTTTTTTTATTTTTTTAACCAATTAGCAAATTTGGAAATCCCATTTTTAAAATAATATAAATAATATAAATTAAAATTTGAGTATTTTCCACATGAAGCGCATAATCGTCCACCGCTTCCCCCCTGCTGGCAACTGCAAACAGCCAATTCTAAAAGGAAAAATTAAAAAAAAAATGTTGTAATTATACATTTTAAACTTTTCGCTACTTCTTAAAATTATTTATTTAGTTTTTTAGACTTTTACGAATGTCCTACTGCTAATAAAATTAATGTTTTAAAATCTTAACATTTTAACTTATTTTTCTAAATTTAAAATTTTTAATTCAATAATTTTTTTTAAGATTTATACTATGTTGTCACTATGACAACAAAGTATAAAAGCGCAAGTTGTCTTATTTAAGAAAGAGTCAATAAATTATATAACATAAATCGTTGCTTTTTTAATAAGGGAAAACCTTTTTAAAGTACATTTTAATATAGATTTTAAATTAAGTCTTTAATTTTCATTTAAACCTTTATTTCAAAAATATATATGTTTTGAATGTAGGCGCAATTGTAAGTCAATGCCTCATTGCATTGCCTTACAATTTTTTTTAACATCAATGGGTATTAGTTTAAAGTATAGCTTTCTCATAATAAAAAATTTTATATTTATTTTATGGAAATTGGGCACACGTTTAAAGGTACATAGCGGAAGTAAAGCGCGTTCAGTCGTTAAATAAACTGCTTTTTCCGTTACGAGGCGTTTTCGGTTATCGTTATTAATCATCTACAGAAATCTCCTTGTCATCTCTGTCACATCTCGTTCCTTAATTTTTTAAAAATAAGATTGCCCCACTAAAGAATCAAATTTTTGAAACGGTTAACAAAAACTAAAATTAACTCTAGCAATTTATACTTATTATCTACACCGTTGCCTCTAGATAAGAAATGCTTTCAGCAAACATGAATGCTTTTTAAACGACACCGCAGCGGTTTTCATCAAGACCCGGCCGTGCTATGTAATTGTTTTTATCTGGCTGGTTTGATGCGATTCGGAAAAATGAAAGAATAGCAGCTCAGGGAGAGAAGTTAATTGGATGAGTTGCGGAGAAAACGTTTTTGCCTTGTTTAATATGATGCCGCAAAAAACTCGTGCGTGGTCCCCTTTTTTCTATTTTTTTATCGCTAATTGCACTGTCATTTCACTCAGATAATGGCAAATTTGTTCAAAACAAAATTGGATGACTGACGATAAAGAGAATTATTGGATAATAGGGAAAGGAAAATAACACAGTAATTTAGTTTAAATATTAATAAAACAAACCCAAATTTTTTTTTTATTTATAACCGTTTTTAGTACACATTTTCGTCCGTATTTTAAAAATCTCTAAATATTCAAGTTGTTTTAATTTAGGACATTGAAAGTAAAAGTTGTGCTCATGGCTATTGTGTTTGTTCTGTATAACTTTGGTGTATGTAATGTCTTAAACAAAATGCAATTATAGTTTTTACTATAATTAAAAAGAAGAATTTTGGATTATATTTTGACTTTAAAAACGAGTGGTCTTGCAGGAATCAGAAAATAAAATTTAAAGGTTGCGACTAACATCAGATAAAGGGTTAAAAATAATTGGTTGTATGTCATCTATTCTAAGGTTGGTATAAAGAAAATATTGTAGGAGTTTGATCTGCTTAAATTTAATTAATTTTTTAAATATTTTTTAAGTTACAGAAGCAAACTTAAAAGGAGGGAATTGTGCAGAAGTAAAATTTAGATTTGGCAGAACATTTTTGGGCAATAGTTTAGCTTTTTTTATTGAATATATAATTAATTTTCTTTTTAATAATTATTAAAAATATTTTTTAAAAATTTTTTTAAATTTTTTAAATAAATTTTAAAATTTTATTTATTATTTTAATTTTTTATTAAAAAATTAAAATTTAAAAAAATTTTTTATTAAATTTTAAAATTTTTAATTTATTAAAAAATTAAAAAAAAAAATTTATATTAAATTTTTTTTTATATATTTATTATAATTTAAATAAATTTTAATTAAAATTTTTTTATTTTAAATATTTAAAATAAAAAAATAATTTAAAAATTTTTATATAAAAAATATTTAAAAAAATTATTAAAATTTTAAAAAAATTATAAAAAATTTTTTATTTTAATTATTATTAAAATAAAAAAATATTTTTTTAAAAAATTTTAATAAAAAATTTTATATTTTATTATTTAAAATTTTTTTAATTTATTTATTTTTTAAAATTAATTTTTAAAATTTTTAAAAAATTTAAAAAATTTAAATTATTTTTTTTTAAAAATATATAATTTAAAAAAATATAATTAAAATAAAATAATTTTTTTAATAAAATTTAAAATAACAAATATTTTTTATTATAAAAAAAATTAAAAATTTTATAAAATATTTATATTTATATATTTAAAAAAATTTAAAAAAATTTTTTTTAATATATATATTTTTATTAAAAAAATTTATTAATTTTTTTAAAAATTTTTTATTTTTTATTTTAAAAAAAATTAAAAAATATAATAAAATTTATATTTTATTTTATATAATTAAAAAAAAAATTTTTATATTTTTTATTTTTTTTATTTATTTTTTTAAAATATAATATAATTTTTTTTTAATATTTTAAAAAATATATATATATATATATATATTTTTTATATATATATATATATAAAAATATTTTAAAATATATATATATATATATATATATATTTTTATTATTTTTTATTATATATATATATATATATATATATATATATATATTATTTTTAATAAAGCGCAGACCACGGGAACTAGGACGATCCTAGACGTTTTTGGGGTGTACCTAAAAACGCCGCCCCATTGCTTATCGATCAATAATTTTCAGCGAACAATTCAATACGTTTATTTCGAAATAGTTTTTTAGTATCGAACGCTCGAAAACCAAAAAATTTTTTTTTTTCATAATGCACAAAATTTTTTTTAAAAAATATTTTTTTATTATTTATTTAGAAAATTATTTTTTTTATTGGAAAAACTGTTTGGTTTTAAGCGCAAACGTTGCGGTCTCGTAAGCCACTTTTTAAATTTTGACTGAAAGAAATTCGATCAAAATCGGTTGACGCTACTAGCTCCTACTACTTGCCTATAAACACTGCATCCTTTACTGAAAATAAAAACGTAGTAAACAACTAAACTGGGCAGATAATTCTTCCGAATTTATCACCGCACTCCCCACCAGTCCTAACCAAAAATGCGCCACGTGAGAAAACGAGACGGAAGTTGAGATGCAAGCCACAAAATTATTATTGGTATTTTGGGGTTGGGTCACCCAAAATTGCCCAGGGGGCCTCCTATGTTCGCAGTACGGTGCGCTTTACTGTATATATATATATATATATATATATATATATATATATATATATATATATATATATATATATATATATATATATATATATATATATATATATATATATATATATATATATATATATATATATATATATATATATATATATATATATATATATATATATATATATATAAAAAAAAAAAAAAAAAAAAAAAAAAAAAAAAAAAAAAAAAAAAAAAAAAAAAAAAAAAAAAAAAAAAAAAAAAAAAAAAAAAAAAAAAAAAAAAAAAAAAAAAAAAAAAAAAAAAAAAAAAAAAAACATTGAAGGCAAAGTTAACAACATTATAATCTACGTCTATTATAGATTAGTTTTTAATAGAAAACTAACTATTATTGCTTTAAAATCATTATTATCATTCTCCTATGACAATATCATTGGTTTAGTAATAATCCTTTTATAATTTTAATTTGATGTTAATATTTATAAATATTTGGCTGGCTGCTACATATAAATAATATATGTCTAAAATTCCCTAAATATAAACTTACCAATAATCTACAAAATTTACTCATCCGTTCGGCATTATTCCAATAACAGCCTTACAATAACGACACGTGATGCGCGGAAAATGTTTTTCCCCCCGGTTTTTGTGACCCCGACCTTCGACACTTCGACGTGTTTTATGAGATTAATGGCCGAAAAAGGTTAAACAAAACGTCGGCCGGCGTCATTTTCTTGTTGTAAAATATGGTGCAGTGCATTGTTTTTCCAACTGCTAATAAAGAAAGGTACCTTTTTTTACCTTTTTTTTTAATTGTGCTCATATCACTTCAATAGCTATACCCCATTTTTACATATATATTAGAAAAAGGATTGTTGATGTTTTATTTGATGAAGCCCAAAAAATGGCCGCTGAACCTGTTGGGGAAAAGTTTCGTTTTGATCTCTCCCCCCAAATGTCACACCTTACCCCTTGTTTTTTTTTAAATTTTTTTTAGTACACTAAAATAAAAATTATTGAAATATATCTTCTATGTTGGTTATTTAATGGTCTATTAACCCCTTTTTAAAAACCCCTTTAAAACGTCAATAATACGCTTTAATTTCAGGGGTATTGTGTATTTTAGGGGTGTTTATTTATTTTTTTTTTTAAAACTAGAATAGCATTCATTGGGGGATTCCATAAGAAATTCCGGGAATGAACATGCTTAAGTTTTTATATCAAATAGAGTCGGAATGGCATTTAACTGGGCGGGTAGTGCCCCGAAATCACCAGACCAACCTAGGAAAACCCTTTAAGGGGACATTGACATCAAAACACTGAATGGTAATTTCAAATACATTTTACTAAACCCACTTGCCAAAGGTTCCCCCAAACCAACGCGGGATGCGGAACGGGACGGGGGCAGGGAATTTTGGGCACAAAATATTCCTCATGGATATAGGGGTATTGTTTTGTGATGCGGGGCCCATTTCTACAGCGGGAAAATGTATGTATTCACATCGCGTTGGAGTTAATATTTCATATCTCGCTGTAAAATGGGTTCTGCATCCTTTCGCCCCCCCTCCGTTCCCCCCTTGGTTTGGGATATCAATCTCCCTAAAAAAAAAAATTTTTTATGCAAAAAAAAACTAAAATCAGCTGTACTTTTTTGGGGACTTTTGGGGTTTTCCTTTTTTTTTTCAGAAGCGGGCAAAATTTCATTTTCAAAAGGGAAGGACCAGGTGCAGAAAAAGCATTTGTCGGAGAACTCACAGACAAAAACTATCGGACAGGGATGCCCAGATTGGCAAACTGTCAAAAAACGAACCCAAAAATGCCCAAAATGAAAGACTCTTTATTATGTTTGATTATAAAATTTTTTTAAAATTTCAACTGTTTTTTTGTTCTATACAGTTTTTTTTTGTTTTTTTATTACTTTTGTTAGAGTGCAGTGTTAAGTGTTACCAATTTCGTCCTTTTTTTTGAAATTTTTTATTTTATTTATTTAATTATTTTATTTTTTTTAGATTTATTTAAAAACCCAAACGAATGTATTACCTAATACATATACCTATATTATACATACAGAATAAACGTTTTTCGTATACGTCAGTATTTGATTTATTTCATATGGCTTTCTTTTAACGTGTTTAGTAAAAAGTTACAGTTTTGTATATTATATACCAATTTATAGGGGGTTTTTTAAAACCGCTTTTTAATTCTCATTTTATATTATAAATAAACGTATACTTTTAAGGTCTAAAATTTGGGTAGTACTGCAATATTAATACACCTTTTATTAGGGGATATCTTAAATATATTAAAAAGGGTTTAAAAAAAAACTAAAAAAAATACTAGTGGCATATACAAAATTAAATGTTTATTAGACGATTCTGTGTTGCTTGGGCTGTATATTATGAAAAAATGTTTTTAAAAAATTCAGTGAGAATATATTAAATGGTGAAATGTATTTCAAACCCCCTTAAACTTTCCATTTTTATCGATACACCAAACCTATTGGCAACCTTATAAATTATAAATTAAATTTTTTAATAAAGAGTTTTTCTTTAAAACCCCCTTTGCGTGAGCCATATATGGCTCAATCTGGTGTTTTTGGATATGAAGGCTACCCAGTCGAAAAGGGCCCAGGGAAAGATCTAAATAAATGTGTTTTTGGTTTATACAATAACTGTAAACATTTGCATCACTTAATTTGGTTTTAGTGTATTTTAACAATATTTTCCTTGTTTTTTTTATTTTAACAACCATGGCAAACGTCTTAAAGTTTTGATTAAAATGCTTATTTAACAAATCTGTTTTACATTTTAAAAAATACTTTATTCTTTTTTCAATTTTTTAATGTTTTAAGGTCTATTAAAATATTTTTTGGGGAAAAAAGCATGTATTTAGAAATTATATAACTTTTTTGTGT
>JAHBCN010016727.1:0-19136 GCA_019359885.1 Listronotus oregonensis
TTTAAACACGATTCTAAAGCGCCATTGCAAGGAATCTTGGCCGTGTTATCGAATTGCACCCGGGCAGTGACGGTCATACTCGCGTTGTTACGGTAAAGACATCTTCAGGGTTATTACGTAGACCCATAGTTAAATTGTGTCCTCTACCTTTGGCGCAAAATTAAAGGAAACCAACAGTTTTTCTTTTTTGTATTTATAGTTAATATTTAAGTAGTATTTGTATTTTTAGCTACTAGAATTATAGTTTTTTTTTTGTTTTTTTTTCTTTTGTTTTTTCGTATCGAATTTATTAAAATTTCAATTTAGTTTAGTTAATAAAAAACCCCATGGGTTTTTTGGTGGTCGGAAAATATTAATGCAAGACGTTTTTCGGGGTTTTAGTTTAAATTTCGTTATTTGTTTTTAATTTTCGGTTGGTATAGTGGCATCAAGTGGAAACGCTGTATGCCGGACATGCGCCTGGACGCGCAGCCCTTTTTCGACCTCTCTGCAAAAATATGTCGTGCTAAGAGCAGTTCTCGTGGTCGTTGTCGCAATTTTCGTTAAAATTATAAGTGCCTAGAAGCCATAAAATCCCATGATTTTGTTGAATGGTTCCGTGTGGATCTTCTAGACATTAAAGCTGAACGGAGGGTCCTTCCATCGACTGGATTGGACTGGTAAGTTTTCGTATGAGCCACTTTATGCACAAACATTCCGAAAAAATGATCGCTATCATCATATTTTATAGAAACATAATTTTTTTGAATACAAAAATCTTTAAATATATTTATGTCAGGTTTATAAAAACAAAAGCCATGCTGTCATGCATTTTACTTCGGTTATTTCTATAATTAATACTTTATGGGTGCGTGAAGAAAATAGTGAGTGCTGTGCAGCATTTGACTGAGGTTTTACACAGTAATCAGTCGTGTGTACACAAACATCATTCGTGTGCTGCACACTCACTATTCTCCTCATAAACCGAACCTCTGCGTTTGTCTAAATATTACCGACTACTATGTAAAATAGTAACCAAAAATGGTTCAATTTTTCCGTGCAGTATATCAATAGAAAATGAGGTGTAGAATACTAAACAATTTTGCGTTGTAGGTTGTTTAATTCATTTATAGTTTACTACTGAAATCCATGGTAACTATAGTAACTATCAAAAAATATGTGAGTTATAGTTTTAGCTAAACCAAAAGAAAAAAAAATAAAAGATTGAGATAGCTTGAAACTTAAAAGAGTTTTGCTTTTTTTTATCAAATTGCCCAAATTAATTTTTTGTTTTCAGTGAACTAGACTTTAGATTTTAATCATATTCAATATGCTCGTGACTAATAAATAATAAATAACATTGTGAAGCCATTTCAAAAATAAAAATAGTTAAACACATAGCGATTTTCGAGATTATTTTATGTAACTTTTCAAGTTTCAATATTGACTTAACTTTTCAATATGTATCCAATAGAACTTGATAATTTCAGTTACATTTTAATTTCTTATTTCAATGTAAATTTAAAATAAAAGTGAAAGAAACATCTTAATCGTTGTAAAATTACTAGTTAAATGCATGCAAAGATATCGTATATTCATTACAAAATTTATAAGTTGATTCATTAATTTTTTAACAGTTCTAAAACCAATATTCCTTCAGGAAACTAAAAAGGACATTTTAATTTATATGGTAAATTTTATATTCTAAAGAGGATATCAACAATTCTCGTGTAAGATCCCGACGACCTAAAGTAAATCCATCCTCAATTTTAAAAAAATCTTCCGACAGTGACCACTCAGTTGATTTAGTCACAGCTCAAAAAAAAGGAAAGGTAAATTTTGATAAATAATATATAAAATTACAATTTTTTCCACGAATCATACTAACCGTACCTTTCATTCTTTCTTTTCTTAGGCAAAAGGAAAAAAAATAAACACAAACAAAGAAAATCATAAGTCAAGAAATATTAACAGCATATGTAAAACGACGTATTATTAATGAGGATAATTTTGAAGCAGTGGTTGGTGACAATAATAACGGAGTAGGATTTCACAGAAGTCATAATGGAATTAATGAAGAAGAAGATTATGATAATAAAAGTCAGCATGACAGCGATCGAGATAAAAATGCTGATAATATTGAACACGATCGCTCTGATGATGAAAGTGAAGCAGCCATTAGACGTGAAAATGACAGAGAAACTACGGATAATGATTTACAGTGGCGAACACTTAAAGCCACTTTTGGCAGTCCTGTGGAAGCACAAGATTTTTATAATTACTACCGGGTTGGAAGAAAATATGCCTCTCTAAAAGGCTTTTTCGACAAGTTGCCAAGTGAAGTTAAAAATTAGTTGAAGAAAATATATTTTTTTATTATTATATAAATGTGGATAAACATGACATTTGGGATAGATGTTTATGTTTTCAAGGCTTTCTTGCAACAATATTTGTAATTATCTGCTACTCTGGGCAAGAGTTGCCACCCTCAATGGTTTTTCGACTGTATTTTATATTGCTTATTTGTATTCCTGATTTCGTAATGCAGATATGTATTTAATCTTTTTACTCGAAAACGGCACAATTTACGAACAAATTTCACAGGACCTAAAAGTTTCTAATTATGTAGGGCCATCTTAAACGATTTCTTAAATTTTAAATTTCCAGTCCCAGAAAAAGATACTGTAAAAAATATTAAGGGTTACAGGTTTAAACCCTTTTCCAGAGGAGCACATGATTCCAAATATTGTTTTAAGAAAACCTTGGAAAATATAAACATCTGTCCCGAATTTCACCCGTCTATTTTTATCCACATTTATAAAATAAAATAATTTATTTTTTTCCTAAAACTTTACCGCCAAAAGTTTAGCAGTTTGGGATATATGTTTATGGGAACTTGTTTTTAGTATTTTTATTTAAGGAGCTCGTCAGTAAAACTTACACTTGTCACTTACACGGGTTTAAGCCACCCTGTGATCACTTATTTTAAGTTGGTTAAAAGAAAAATATCTCCGACGCAAGATATATTTCAAAAGTTAAGAACGTAAATGCACCAAATACTTACCATTTTTTTTAATTTTTAGGATAAGCACGGAAAAACTTGTATAAAGGCCAAGGACTAGGTATGTTGCTGGTTTTTAAATTTCTTACGGCCGAGTGATGATCGCATTGTTAAAGTTAGCAATGGACTTAACAATGTGTCAAAATTAACAAAGGGGTAATAATGAAAACCCTTGAAAATAGAGCATAACTTTCTAAATGTTAACTATTTGTCAAAAAAAATTATTTAGTTTGATATTTTGCATTAAAAACCAATAAAAAATATAACAAAAAATAATAACCTTGCACAAAATATTAAAAAAAATTGGTTTGGCACTCTAACAAAGTAATTTTATATATTTTCTTTAAAAATAAGCATTACAATAGCTAGCTCAAATGACTAATACTGTAGAACTTCTTTTAATTTGGTTTTTAAACCAGTTTTTTTTGATATTACTCATGCTTATTACATTTTATTGATAAAGTTAGGTAGTAATACATTTAGAGTAAACAAAATATTTGCTTTATTTTCCCAAAAAATTGCCGTTTTAATTTAATAAACATTAGTAAAACTATTTATTTATGAAAATTTTATTACATACTGCTGTTAATTATCCATTTATTCATTTTAAAACAAAAGAATTAAAATATTTTTTTTGTTTATTTGTATATTTATATACGTATAACTTAACGAAATTAAGCTAACCTTGTTTTTTAAGTTAAGGGGCGTCCAAAGCTATAACATGCGGTAACTAAAAAAATCCGTTAGATATTTCCTAATCGCCCTAATGCCTTGTTCAAAATCCGAGTTAAACACAGTTCAGGGTATAAAATTTGATCTAGGAATTTTGCATCGCAATGATATGGTTTTCCTCTTGATTTTAGAAACAGCGCATATACAAAAAAAAATCGTACACGCCCAAGAGAGTAAGTTTCTAGTCAAGCATTTATAGGGTAAGGGGTAGCTCAAGAGTGTTTTTACACTGTTCCCGTGAGAAAAAGAAACATTATTAACCATTTTTTATTGTTAAACTTTTTGGAGCAGACCAAGCTCTAAGGCGCGAAAAAAATTTTATCACTAGAAAGCTACTCAGATTATCCATCGCAACCCTCGAGCATATACTGCTAGAGGCAGTCTTAAAACTTGGTCATGCGAACAATGTGTGTGGGAGAGAAATAATAATAAGCCGAGCAATCAGCATGCAGAGCAGGGTATATACTCCTAAAATAGGAGTATAACTTTTGTCTCTTGTTCTACGTGCTGAGTAGTCGACGTATTTTTTTGGTATTTTGTCTACTCTAGAGGAAATACTACCTAAATGTTAAAGGAACATTTTATTATTCAAGTTCGAATAAAAATGTCGATACTTTAGATTTTAGAAAGTTAGGATGTTAGATCAATATTTGTTACTACGTTTATAATATAAAGTATAGATGTGGTAAGTACCGGAGTAAAAAAATAAGAAGAATAATAAGAAGAAAAGATTATTTAATAAAAGTTTTGCTTGTTCTGTTGAAAGTACAAAACGTCTAATTTTATTAAAAATAAAATTCAAAGCAGCTATTCCATCACTGAATTTATCACTAAAATGTTATAAGCAGGAGTTATATATAAGAACCTGTTAAAAACCCAAATTTAAAGAAGTTCTGCCTTTTTTAAAGAAAATATATAAAATGACTTTGTCAGAGTGCCAAACCATTTTTTTTATTTTCTGTGCAAGGTAATTATTTTTTATTTATTGATTTTTAATGGAAAATTTTGAACTAAATTATTTATTGTGATCCAGTTGCCTGGAAATGTGCTACGTTGTCAAGTTTTTTTTATTTTTCACTCTTTGTTAAATTTAACCCATTGTTTAGTTCATTGCTAACTTTAACAACGAGATCACACTCGGCCGTTAACCTATTTTTTTCTAGTTCTGTCAACAAGCACTAAAACATAGATATTGCATGGTAAGAGGTAATAATAATTGCTGTTAACTTTAAACTACACCCTTTCCCCATTTAGGTAATAGTAATGTCATTGATCCGTTAGCTCTCATTAAATTCCGAGTCCCTTCGCGGAAGCCCCGCCTTTTTGATCTGTTCTCAGTGTATAAAACCCGCACCGATGTGCGTCGCGACAGAATCACAAACCGTATTATGCAGTACTTCAACTCTTACATCCCTCCTACTTTTAATTTGGGCTGTGGACCATTGACGTTTAAGCATAAGTTAAAAGCACTCATGTGTGACTCATGGGCAACTAAGAACTTTTGTTTATTTCACTCTATTCTGTCATTTTGGGGTGCAATTTCTTTGGACATGTTTTGTTTTAGGTTATTCTAATAATGTCTATTGTAATAATTTTTAGATGTGGGAATTACTGTACATATTTTTACTAATTTATATTGTACTATTTAAGCGACTAGCCTGTGATAAATTGATATTAAATAAATAAAATAAAATAAATAGACAATAAGTATAAAACAGGCATCTTTTATCAACTTGCTTAAAAATACTTAGTCAGACGATGATTTAGACGAGATAAGTTGCTTTTGCTTTGGAACTTTTTCTTGTAGAGGTAGATTATAGTTTTTTCCATTTTTCGAAGAGATCTTTTTAGAATTTGTCAAAATAAAAGGAACACATATTTATCGCAAAATTGCAGTGTATGTTTCTTGGATGTAACCTGACTTTTAAGATTTTAATATTCGTTTTGTTAAGAAGAAAAGTAACCATCAGGGAGAGCCCCCGCTTAAATTAACATCATATTGAGCCACTAAAGAAAAACGATATCTAAGTTTATTTTATAATTTAAATTTATTGTTTGTCCTTTACAAATTTTATGCATTTACCAAAATACCTACATTTGTTTTATTAAGCTTTGATTATATTGAACTTTGCTCATTGATATTTTTTTAACCAGTTTTTTTAATATTAGTTACTTAGCGTTATGCGTTTTGGTATTAAGAAGTTTTTAAGACATCTATGTTTCATACCCTGAATGTTAACTTTTACTTACAAAATTTAAAAAAATATTTTTAAAATTTTGTTAATCACATAAGTATTCGGCGTTCGCCAGAAATTTGTTCGAAGTCCTAAGAAATTTAAAAATTCTTAAAACAATACTTTTGTAAGCATATTAACTGTTGCAGAATCTAAACAATGGACTTTCAAACGACATTCTGTTTTACTATTTCGTTTTAGTTTTTTATTATTACATGTAGTTCAGAATAATTTACCTATGGACTTACGTTTTTGGTCTAGAATTACAAAAATCAGGACGGAACATGGTGGTTTTTCTGTTCCAACTTGCACCATCTAGATCCCGCGGCTCACCTAATTATCATAAAACCTAATCTTTACTAATAGTCCGGTCACCGCAAAAAAGCAAGCCAATAAGAGATGCGGATAAAACATTTTTTTTTATATTACTATGAACTATAGTTAATTCAAAGCCGCACTGCTGCCTCAGCTCTGCTGCATTTTTTTTACCTAAAAAAATCGTAAAAATCAATTTTTCCTGTATAACTCGAAAACTATTGATTTTAGGAAGAAAGGTATATGATTAAAATTAATAGTCTAATGAAACTACGTCATTTTTTAAATAACATTTTTGTAGCCCTTTTAGTTTTTGAGATAATAACTATTTAAATTTCAAAATAAAAATGCAAATTTCTCAAAATCTAAAAAAATTAAATGAATTAGACAAAAAATATTCCTTTTAATAAGCTCTATAAAAAAGGATATATACACATTTTTAATAAGGTCTTCTAATGAATATTTCATTTTTTAACGTTATTTGTTCCTAATTCATGAAAAATATAAACAACTTTTAAACTTTATTTTTTTAGTTGTCTGAATGACACTATCGTTAAAGAGTGCACAGGTATCCGATCAATATTTCAGGTGTTAATGATAAGGTAGACGAAAATTTTTTTCGATATAAACGTTTTTTTTATTTTGCAGATGCAAAAATGGACCATATTGAATAAAAAAAATATCATTTTAGATCAAAAGATATACGAGAAATCGGATAATCATATAAGAAATATGGCTTTTCATTGAAGAAAATATCAAAATGATCCCTAGCAGTTTCATTTGATGTTTAATTATTTTACATTAATCATTTACGAATTCAGAGGAAAAAATTATATATGATGGCTATTTCACTTTTTTTTATAAAAGTACAGGTAGAATCAAAAAGCGGCCTGTCTAGTCCTCGTTGGATAACCCTGTATGATTTTTAAATTTTGGAGTTTTTAATTCATTCAATGATTGTTTCGAAAAATAATGATACATTTTTGCAAGGGAAATGATACACTTTTCCAAAAACTTCTCTTAACGCTATTCGATGAAGTCATTCTTTAAGAAAATATTGAAAGTAAAAGTTAGTACAATTTTTTTTATAATCTTACTGTAAGTTTAATTGTTCCGATCAATGAGAAAATTGAAATCTCTAAATTAAAAAATATTTTTATTTCACTAAAAAAAAAATACCAATAAATACCAAGAATACGAAATTTTAATACATTTAAATTGATTTGCATTAATAAGCTATTTTTTCAAGCGAATTTTAAACTTTTGCAATTCGTGAATGGTAAAATGATATGAATTTAAAAATTGACATTTACGGCAGAAACATAACAAATTTCGTACTGACTATAACTTGGGATATTATCTTAACAAATGAATTAAGTCCATAATGTGAAGAACATTTGTTGAAAAAGTGTATCATTTCCTTTCCGAAAATTTATTATCTGATTTCTAAATAAAGATCTTGCAGAATTTAAATCTCCAACATTTAAAATCGAATTTTAAAATTATACCAATGTTTAAGATATGCTTAGCAGAAGTGGTTTGTCTAGAAAAAATTTCTCATTGACTTTTTTGCGGTCCATTTAATGTTCTTTAACATATTTACAATTTTGTTTGCTACAATAATTTACGAGTCATAAAAAATAGTTTTGTAAAAAAAATAGTTTTGTTATGATTGACCTATGAACATATTAAAAAAAAACAAATTCAATGTACGGCTTAATTAAATCTCCATTTTAGTATAAGATTTTATTTTAATTTTTGTTCTTCTAGCGAACGAAATATTTTATTTTAGTTTTTATTCTTCTGGCGAACTTAAAAAACATTTTAAATTTTTTTTTATTAAAATCATAGTTATTCTTTAAATCTTTATCTCTATTAATGCCGTTCGCTTTCGATGGCGCTTAAAGTGACGGCAATCGCGGCAAATCAAAGCAATAATATTAATAAGTGCAAGTAAATACGCTTACAGTTTAAAGAGCTAGAACTGGGTTTGTTTGAGGGAAGTGAGAGGTAAGTGTACACATTCTTAACAATAAAGAGAATTAAAACTACTTTTCTTTTAAATATACAGCTCGTTCAAAAAAGGTCTGTACCAAGTTGAATGTTTTTTATAAAATTACAAATACAAAAAGCAAATCCAAAGGAGAACTAGCGCTAATTTTAGGTTTTCTTGTTTTTTAGTTTTTTATATTATTAGAAGCGCAAATACCAACTTTCACTTAAATATTACTATTTTTTATAAATATCTCCTTCTCTTTCAAGCATATACTTTTTAAAATCCTCTTTTTTATACCTTTATTAGTAATATATGTCTCTGATGCTGACACAAACGTTAAAAATTTTAAGTAGAGACCTATGACCTATGTATATATTTAGGTATACGTACTTAAATAAATAGTGTAGCGAAAAATCGAAAATACTATAGAAAGTAATACATCGGAGACATAACTACCACGATCAGATTAATATTAGTCAAATACAAGGGAGGGTTAAAAAGTTTTGATCAAGTGGCAAGGGGTTTTTAAAAAATTCCTATATAGGGTGTCCCACGGTGGATTGACGTTTATGGAGAACTAAACAATGGATTATTCTGAAAATTTTATAAACAAATATGATCTACAGTTTAAAAATGAATTACCAAAATTTAAGAAAATTATTTTCAATTGATTAGAATTGAAAAACTGTTAACTTTAGGTATGGGAACATGAATAGGCAAAGTGCGTAAAATATTATGTAGAATCCAAGTATACTATAACATACATGGTGTCGCACTAAAAATAACGATGTTGCCACCAGTTTAGAGTAGAAGTGACAATATCGCATTGTCAAAAATCTTTTTTAAACTTTAGATCATAGTCGTTCATCCCGGTTGCCAAATTTTGCAAAATAAATTGTCGTATAGTTTTCCATAAACGTCTAATACGCCATCCACCGTGGGACACCCTGTACTTGACTTAACAGTTAGGTACTTGTAGTACCTAACTGTTAAGTCAAGAACAACCCCAAAAGGTCTTTTTCAAGTTTAGAACTTTTAAAGACGTACCTGCGAAATACGACTGGGCAAGATAGACCCAATGCTTTAGCTCATTTGTTCATTTACTAGAAAATGGAGGTATCTCCCGAAGAAGTTTTAAATGAACTGGCAAGAAAAAAGAAAACTTAATATTATAATTTAGTTTATTTTTTGTTAGCAAGTAGTATTTGTTTTTTATTTTTACAGTAACGAACGACGCTTTCCGTCGCACCCCTCCCCCCCAAACAGATTTTCTGGCTGCGCCGGTGAGAAAGGCCATGTGATGTTAAAAGCATTTCTTTAAAGGACATGGCACACTTCTTATGGATTTGAGTCACCGACAGATTTTTTGAAATTTTAGTTTTTTATTATGGAAGTCCAAATAAGCATTTTCTTTCATTGCGCCAACCTTGTAGCTATACAGGGTAATACCATAAAATAAAGCCAAAGATTCTTAAAAATATTTATTTTATTTATTACAAAATACTGTCCGTTACCCTAGACTGATAAAATTAGGCATTTTTTATATAAATAAAATATACATTTCATACAAAGTACTTTTTTATCCTGTACAGGGTTTTTATCTGTCATGTCCTACAGGGTGCACGATTTATTAATGAATCAACAAATATACAGTCTAGTCGGACTAAATATAATATATTACGTCAGTTATTATTATAACCTATAGAAATTTCGTAACTTGGCAATAACTCATTCATACATACAGCGTGTCCCTCCAAAAAGTCATTTTTAGATACCGGGTGAACCAAAATTATATGGCTGTTTTATTTATATTTTTTTCCAGTCATGCCAAAACCGCTGTTGTAAAAATATTTTTTTGCACCGATCTACACTATAAACATATTGGCTGATGTAAACAAAAGTTTCGAAAAGTGACTAAGTATTACGTAAAATGTCGCAATTTAATACAAACATGAATAATAATTAATGCATAATATCTTACAGTAGGGATACAGATTACGGGTTTCAAAACAAAAATAAACACTATGGTATACTTCAAACAGTAACAAGTTAGATACTGTTTGTAGAAGGAACATATTATTATTAGTAACTCATAACAACAATAATGTATTAATTAGTATTATTCATTTAAATCAAACTTAGGCCATTGTTTAGCCTTATTAAAGACATAAAACTAAAATGTTTTTAAAAGTAAAATATACTATTTATAAGAAACAGGGATGAAAAAGATCATACTAGTCAAGAACAAAAGAACACCTTATATATTGTTTGGTTTTTAGATTCTTCATAAAATTCTAAGAAATTTGATGTAATACATGTAATACTTTAATGAAGTAATTTTTGAATTAGAGACAGTTGAAAAACGACTTTTTTCAACTTTAAGAGATTGTAGAGCCATAACTATTTGTCATAAAAGAAAATTATTTTCACATTCTTATCTTAACTTTTTATGATCTATCTAATGACATAAATTTTTAGCTACCTTAACTGTTAACATTTTTTGACACTTTCAGAAAAAAAAATGAGTGCCAGTTGTTTTTTTTTTATTGAATACACCTTAAAAAGTTAAGACAGGAGTGTGAAAATTATTTTCGTTTTTCACTTTTCTCGAATTCAAAAACTACTTGATTAAAGTATGATATGTATCACATCAAATTTCTTAGAATATTACGAAGAATCTAAAAGTCAAATAATATTTAGGGTGTTCCATTAAAAAAAAAAACATTTTTTTTTTCAGTTACTTTTTTGTGACGCACCCTGTATATGTAAATTTACTTTTACTTTGTAGGTTTTTGTTAACCTTATAACCATGTCATATTAGTTTTTTTCCACCCTGTATAGTTTAACCATAAATCAGTATGGTGTTACGAGACGGGGACTTTGACACCGAAATCAGTATTTTCACAATGGTTCTACCGGTATACTGGACAGGATGAGAGTCGGTGGACCAGTGCCAAAATGCCCATAAAAATAATATATTAACCCTCTACCGCATAATGTTCCCAAATGGGAACACAAACTTAGAATTTTAGTACAGGGTTGCCTATGCGTATTTCGTACTTCCTAAGCGCGGTGTTCCCTCTCGGGAACAGTATTTAAGCATTGGTGCGGGCGGTGTCCGGTAAATATTGCCAGCTGACTAGCAGTTAATTTTTCATTCGGTCATACGCTTAGAGGTTATGTTTGTGAGGCAACACGTGTTTGTTCTTGTTGTTAGCGATAAAGTAAAGGTAAGTTTTATTCACGAAAATTATAATTAGGACTCATACTGTATAATATAGGATATGTTGACTTTGGATTTGCTTTGTGGATTTGGGTTTTATGAAATAACTCGAAAATTATGCATGTTCCCGCATGGGAACATCATGTATATAACCTACAAATTATATTTTTATCTGCATAGAAAAGTTTTTCAGAGAATCTTTTCATTTTCAGAAAAATGGATTGTGCAACATTCTACGGGCGTAAGGTAGTGGCTGAACGTCATAACCTTCGAGAAATCCCTTCTGGGAGTGAGGATTCTAAGCTTTCGGATGACGAAATCGATGAGCCATCTACTTCAAAACAGCCGTCTACGGTAGACTACGACGACTATGACACTGAAAATGAACTGCCTTTGTCCCAGTACATCACACCCACACAACGTATAACAGAAAAAATCAAATGGAAAAGAACAGTTAATACCAAAAATAAGGAAGAAATCGCATTTCAAGGTAATGACCTAGTGGATGAAAACTTGTAACAGTTGAATAATCCATATAAGTTATTCAAGTATTTCTATTCTGAAAAATTTATTTTGGAAATTGTCAAGCAGACATGTATTTACAGTGCCCAAACAAATCCAAATCGACCAATTTGTCTCAGCATTCAAGAAGTAGAACGGTTTTTGGGAATATTGCTGTGGATGTCGCTTATAAGACAGCCCACAATCAGGAGGTACTGGGCACCACAAACGCGAATTCCCCAGGTTGCAGATGTAATGCCGGTCAATCGAATTAAAATAATTAATTTTTTTTTACACTTTAGTGACAATACTAAAGACAATGCTAGAAGCATTGACAAAATTCTACCAGTCATTGATCGAGTTAGGGAGGCATGCTTATCTGTTCCTTTCGAAGCAAATTTATCATGCGATAAACAAATTATTAAAATTTCACGAAGATGTTATTTTGTAATTCATGGATTTTGGTAACGAGGGTGGCGAGGGTGTTCTTTGCCGGCAGCTTTTATAGTTCCAACTCTTAGACTATTTGAATAAGGGTGTATTAAATCATTCAGCATACTTATTTTATATAACCACATTCCTTTCAAATATAAGAGCGACATTTAAGAGATTTCGCTTTGCTATCAGAATTTAGTAAATAGCATAATTTCACTTTGCAGATGTTTTTGTTTTTTTTAGAAGATGGAGAATAAAATAGACAGTGCAGATAAGAGAGAGTTAACACTATTCAGATGATGCAATGATTTTTGGTTAGCACTGTCTAGACATTCCTGTCAGTAGTTTAATTTTTGTTAACAAATAGATAGCAATAAATTACGTGTAAGTGCCTATTAGTAGTTTTGTTTGAAGTTTGGGAAAAATGTTTTTGTTTTTTTATTTTATTTTTAATGTTGATCTCATATTTTTATACATTTATGTAGGAATCAGTCTGAATAAAATGTTGCCAGCATCCGGTGTTTAAGTTAATAATAAAAATAAAAATAATTAATATATAAATGTGTATTTTATTTCGTAATTAGGATAGCTATTTGTTTTTTTTTTCAAGAATTCTTTAAAATCAATTTTTATTTATACAGAATACAAAAAAAAGTTACGGACAAAAAACTTTTTGATCTTTATTGTATCGAACGGTTTCTTCTACAAATTAAATATTTCATTAAGTAAAACATTTCTTTTGATTCTACCCAAGTCGGGATCTTCCTGCACATCAGCTTCAACTTCTTCTTGAATATGTTCATGACCATCATTAATATATTGCTCAATCTTAAGTCATCTTGATCTAAACAAAGGTTGTGAAGGACACATGCAGCAAGAACCACATGTGGTATCATCTCAAATTTGTTTATATTCAAGAATTTTAAACGATGAAATCTGCCAAACAAAAAGGGCAAATGACCTCTCAATGGTCTGTCTGGTTTGTGCATGCTTTTTATTGAATCTTTTTTGATGAGCAGTCAAATTTTCTCTATCAATAAAGGGTGGAATGCACTATTCCAGTGTGGGGTATGCCTTGTCACCCAAAATGATAGTGTTGGAGGTAAGAAATTATTTCTATTTCCAGAAATATCTTTATAAATATCAGAATTTCAAAAAATTCTGGTATCACTTACAGATCCTGGGAACCCAACAAATGCATCAGAGATGGTATGCATATTGCTTGAAGAGTTATTGCGTAATGACATTTTCGAGTAACATACACTCTGAATCTCTGGTTGGCGCTTTAATGGGTATGTATGTTCCATCAACAGCACCCCGAACAAAAGGGATACCTGCCATCATACAAAACTCTCTCTGAATTTTAAACATATCTTCATTATTTCTTGGCTACTTAATTACCGTCTTGGAAAGAGAATTTATAGCTTTTATAATCCTAGTAAAGACCACAGATAATGTTGATTTTGCCATATCAAAGCGATCCCCCACTGATCTAAAATACAAAAGGTAAGGGAAAATATAAAACCAAAAGACTGAAAAAAACATCAATGCAGCTAAAAGAAAAAAGGTAAACCCCATTTTGGATTGAAAAAGCAACAGAATGCTGTTAAGGGCTCAAATTACAAGTTTAATATTGAAAGGAAGGGAAAAGAAATAAAAGATCGATGCAGTTGCAAAAACGGACAAAACTTCAAGTGTAAAAAAATAACAGACCTGGTAGAAACAAAAGGTTCACAAATCTCTGAAAGAATATAGATAGTTGGAAAACAAAGCGAACTGTTATTGTATCTTTGGTGGATAAATCTACACCTGATTACTGGCGTAAAACCACAGATATTGAAAATGCTCGCAAAAATGTCTCATTCCAATACCACCTGAAAGTGGGCGATGAAAAAAAAAAGAGTCTGCAAGAAGATGTTTTAAATACATTCTGTCTTGGGGAATTCGGGATTATATTTTGCGGGGCTGAACGTGCGTTGTTTGTTAGTAACATCTAGGTAGTTCCTGGTGGCTTAGAGCCAACCTTTAGGAATGATCGCAAAAAGCCAGCCACTGAGCCAGTTTACTGCAACGAGCCAGCTGATGGATCGTGTGTGGTAGAATTGTAGCAAGAAGGGGTTGGTGTGAAGGCAAAAGTTGATTTTTAACCCTTTTCTTGGTGGATTGTTAAACAAATGCCTAAGTAAATTTCCCGTTTGTTTGTGCTGATTTAAGTACGTTGTTTCGGAGTGACATGTCACGTTATCCGTATATTTTTTGGAAATATTTTTGTCTTCTTGAAGAAGGATTATACCACGTGGAAACTTGTATGGAACCCTTTTTCTTCGTTAAAATCTTATGAGGGGCTATAGTGGCTCGTTGAGTTTGTGGAAAATGGTAAGAATTTTATTATTTCACACAGTTTTATCAAATAGCTAATGAATTTTTGATCTAACTTTGAAAACGTATTGTATTTGATTTTGGTTATGATAATTGTGTAGTTAATTTAGGGGGGTTTTTTTAAATTTTTTTTTTTTTAAGGGGTTTTTTCCCCTTTTCTAAATTTTTTTCAATTGGGTAATTTATGTAAGGGATGTAATTTCTGTGTTTCGTAAAGTATCATACGTAACCATACATAAAGCTTAGACGAGTTGTTTTTTTTAGGGTTCTGTTCCTTTCTTTCCTTTCCGTTCCTTTCTGTTCCTTTCTTTTCTATTCCTGCTTTTTCCTCTTTCATTTCTTCGACTTGATTTTGTGTTCCGGCCCATGTTGCTTGTGCCAAGTTCCAGTTCGAGTTAATGGATTTAATCCCATACCTTATGTTGGGGATTCAAGTGACAAACCCAAGTTGCCGACATTAGTTGCTGATGACTGACAGCTAGACTACCGTTTCTAAGGCCCAACCACTTGCTTCCATAATAACAGGAAAATCACAGCTAAGTCTTAAGTTTAAGAAATTTTTTGTATATTAATGATATTACATTGACTTAAGAGAATGTCATGTCGATATTCTAGCCTTAGATTTAAACTGAAATTTTTATCAAAAACACCTGCTAATCATTGGAATAGCTTGATGTTACTTAATGCCTTCTCTGTCTGACTTAACAGTCATTAACACTTTATTTTCTCGTTAGCTTTACTAAAATCTAAGACTGGAATTTCGACATAAGTATAAACATGCACTTTTTTTTCCACTTTAAAGCTTTAAAGGTTACCGGAAGAACATTTAGTATTATGGTATACCTTAGGGGTATGTAGTCACTTACTTATAGGACTGTTGTAGTAGGGATCAGATTGGTAGGAACAGTTGGTACTTGTGAGTTGTAATCATATGCATGAGTACGAGTGTTGTATATCAATCTGTGGTAGGAGGTATAAGATTTATTGCTAATCATTTGGTAATAATCTTATACGGTTTTAATATAAATATTGAATTTGATAATTGACCGGATATATTTTTTGTTTAAGCCTTAGAGCTCTCATATATTTTGCTATAACTTCCATAACGCCATTCTGCTTAAAATTATTATTTTTTTGTAAAAGCCTATAAAAAAGTTTTAAATGCAACTTATGGCCTTACTTATAAGGCAGTTGTCTGGTTTTATAAAGATTAGTAATAATTTTATATAATTGTATATAAATATTAATACTTGAGGTCATGTGGACCGAAAATTGAATTGGTTAATTTGAAAATTGAATTTATAGAGTCGTAAGATCCTTGTGTTTTAACCTTTTCCTGGATATATATATATATATATATATATATATATATATATATATATATATATATATATATATATATATATATATATATATATATATATATATATTATATATATATATATATATATATATATATATATATATATATATATATATATATATATATATATATATATATATATATTATTATATATATATATATATATATATATATATATATATATATATATATATATATATATATATATATATATATATATATATATATATATATATATATATATATATATATATATATATAAAGGGTATTCCAAAAAGATTTTTTAATTTTTTAATTTCTTTTCTTATTCAATTTTTTTTTTTTTAATTGGATTTTATTTCATTGTGGAATTCAGTAAATTTTTTAAAAAGGAGGCATACTGTGGAACAATGTCTTTACATTAAAAAACGTATTTTCAAATGGATCTTCTGTGAGAGCCCAATTCGCGAATTGGATTTTTTTGGTGTACAAATCGTCCCCAGAAGCAACTATTCGCAAAATAGTGCATAAAGAAACTACTGGATCTGTGCAAGACATTAAAACAAAATGGAAACATCCAGTCTTCCATTAGAATATTTTGGGGGTTCGGGAAAGTGTGGCTGAAAATCTACAAATGTCTGTTGAAAGGCGTTCACAACATTTGGGCATCGGGGGAACTTCAACGTGGCGAATTTTGAAAAAAAAAAATTTTGGTCTGCATCCTTATAAAAAATTAAATTAACAGAGCAAAAACCCCACATCACGGACAACGTCGTGCTTTTAGCAATTGGATCCTACAGAGGAATGCAAAAAAAAATTTTTAAAAAATCATTTTTTTGACGAGGCTCACTTCCATTTAAACGGTTCAAAAAAAAAATTGTCGATTGGGGGAAAGAAACTTTGACAGATTCACAAAGCCAATGCATGCCCAACGTGAACTTTTTTGGGCGGTTTTGGGCTGGGGTATAATTGGTCCGTATTTCTTTGAAAAAAGACGAACAAGTTTCAGAAACGGAGAGCGATACCGAACGATAATTGATTTTTTTTATGGGATGAGATAATGGAATGGATGTAGAAATATATGGTTCCAACAAGATGGGGGGACATGCCAAGCACGAGAAACATTGGTTTTTTGTACAGGTTTTTGAAAGGAGGATTATCTCAAGGAAGGGGACGAAAGAGACCAAAATTTGCGACTTGACGCCGCTAGATTATTTTTGTGGGGCTATGTAAAAAAAGATTAAAAAAAGAACCCTTTTACCATTCAAAATTGAAACAAAAATTATAGAATAGTTCGTGTTAACTTCAGAAATTTTTTAGAAGAATGGAAAATTTCAACAAAAAATTTTTGGAAGAGAAAGTCTTGGTGGTCATTTGCGAAGGTTTCCCCCGTATAATTGTACACTGTTCGCACGCAGTCCCAAAAAATAAATTCAAATATTTTAAAACTTATATTTTATTTGTTACCAACATTCGAAACCCTTTTGGGGAACCCCCCTTTATACGTTTTTTTATTTTTTTGAACCCCCTTTGCCCCCCAATTTTGCAATTTTTTAACCCCAAAAATGTCATTCTGTTAACTTTGTTTTTTTTTGAGTATTGAATTTGAAGAGCCATGAAAGTTTTAAATGCAACTTATGACCTTTTAAGGACTATTGTAGTAGGGATCAGATTAGAGGAACAGGGTTTTGAGTTGTAATCATACATGAGAGAGTGTTGTATATAATTTTGGGGGGGAATTTTAAAATTTTTTTAATCATTTGGAATAATTTATCGGAATATAAATATTGAATTTGATAATTTTATAAATTTTGATAGATTTACTGACATTGGTTTTTGTTTAACCTTGACCGAATATATATTTTTTTTTTAACCCCTTTAAAATTCAAATTTTTTTTCTATAATTTATAACGTCATTCTGCTTAAAATTATTATTTTTTTTTTAAATTTTTAAGTGCCTATATAAATTTTTAAAGCAACTTATGGCCTTACTATATGTGGGTAACTAATGAAGGTTTTCTAAAATTTTAATCTTAGGGGCTTGTTTATATAGGTTTTATTGTTGACAGTTTATTAATTGCCCCAATTTTTTTAGTAACATTAAATTTGTATACATATAATAAATTTAGTTAACATTTTTATATAGATTTTTAAATTTAAAAGCCTTATTTAATTTTGGTTTGGCGCATCCACCAAGTTGGTAGGAACTTGTTACAATTATTATTTTTTTGTAATAAACCATTAACTAGTATATTCATATTTTGACTTTTATTGACAATAACCTCCCCCTTCAAGAAGCTTGCCTTTGTTTAGAGCCTCGTGCGACTGTAAGTATGTATTGTAAACCGGTATAGCCAATGAATAAATTATTAATTATTTTTTTTTTGACAGCTGAACCCTTTTATTAGATTTATTAAATTTTTTGCCCAAGTAGGGTAACAAATTTTCCTGTAATAAATTGCGCCCAACGCGAGGAGTTAAAAAAAAAAAAACTTTAACAATTTTTTTTTTGTAATAACAGTCTCCAAAAAGAAGGTCAGTCTTTCGACAATTTCCTAACAGTGTTGAGAAAAGGAAACAACAAAAACCCAAAAATAAGGAAGGTGCGATAGTTTTTGTTGGTATATTGGAGAGAATCACCCAAGAGCGGTTGTTTCCGGGGGTAATTAAACTTGAGAAAGCCATAGTTTTGTGGCTGTTGAAGTAACAAGGGACAAACTGAGATGCTGCAACAAGAAGGTGCGGTCTCTGTATCCAGTTCAAAACCAGTAAGCCTCAATTCCATGGCAAAACTTATGCTAAATGCCAAGGGAGAAATCATTTTTCAGGTGTTTGTGCTGCAAAGTCTGAAGAGAGGTCTAAAGTCCCTGATAGAAAGAAGTTTAACAGTACATTTAAAGATGGCTTTGTCTTGCCTACAAAATGGTCATCCAGTAACA
>JAHBCN010016728.1:0-19095 GCA_019359885.1 Listronotus oregonensis
ATTATGAAATAATTTGTTGAATTAGAATGTGTGTGTGATCTACAATATTTAAACATCGATAAAAATTATCTTAAATTATAAAATACAATAAGATTAGTTTAACAGGAAACAGAAATTTATGTTTGCAATTTTACAATATTAATTGTCAAAAAAGAGTATTGAAAAAAAGAGTATCATAAGAAAAAGATATCTGAATGGCAGCTGACTTGAGCATTGTTTAAAATGGTATAGGTAAACAAAACGAGTGGCATAAGTTAAGAGGTTAGTATCATCACAGTGCAAATAAAATTAATATATAGCAGGTTTTTTTTTTTAAATATATAAGACCTTCCTTTTATGATTTTTTATAGTAAGAAAAAAACTCACATTTATGATCACCTGCTTAAGATGATATATGATTATAGATATTGTTAAACAACCCTTTTATAAAATAAAGGTGTTCAATTGGGCCAACTACATGTATTATTGAGTGTCATTTCGTAAAGTAAATTTACTTTTTAATGCAAAAAAAACATTTGACATAAAATACAGTGTATAAATAAAACACTTATTTACTGATTATTTATTTTATTTAATAAAATGCTATTTGTCCATATTGCATGTTCTCGCTGGGAAATTCTTTAGGATGCCTTTTATATTGTATGCATTTTTTGCTATATTCTCTTATTGTAGCTTTAGGTCTGGTTGTTATTTAGAATTAGTTAACACTTTTTGTACACACCAAATTATGAAATACACCTTCGATAAGAGCACTTACATAAAAAAGTGTGAAATACTGTACACAAATTTTGAATAACAGAGGCCTTTATTTGACTTTTAAAGAATCCATTAACAAGATATGTTTACTTTAGAGTTCTAAGGACAGCACGGCAGTTATTGGGTAAAATTATTAAAGCTTTTTTGGGTAAACAAGTTGGTATTTCGATTTTAACATTTCCATTTATCGTTTCTACCAGAGGATCTTCTTGCCCTTTTCATTAAAAAAATTGTAATATATATTATATGCATATTTGTAACGTATTTTGCTTTCTTTATCCTTACTAAAAAATTCAAAAACACATTATGTAGGATTTCAATATTCTGAGCTTTTTAGCAAGAAAAAAATCTTCTAACCCATAAATATTTTTGAATTCATACAAATTATTCACCTGCATAAAATACTGTTTAATAATGGTAATTTTTTTCATCTTAAAATTTTAATTTCATTCATAAAACGTAATATTATTCATCCAAAACCATTTTAATTAAATTTTTGTTTACAAACAAGATTATGACATGACAAGCACAAATGATGACAAACACATGACAAATGACAAGCGAAAGCAACCATGGCGGCGCCCTATATTAAGCTGCATTTACAATGCAATTCCAAGTCCAAGTCGAGGTGGAATTGGCTTGCTTGTCATATGGTGGCAGCACGTTAGCATTTACAATGGGAAATTTTTCCCATTGTAAATGCTAACGTGCTGCCACCATATGACAAGCAAGTATGGGAGCCGTTTTATTTTTTATTCATGTTCGCCTTAGATTTCAAAAAAAGTTTATTTTGATGATAAACGGTAAGCAAAGGTCTATTAAAAAGTAAAACGGCGTTTGTATTTAATTTAAATTATCAGAAAATGGAAATTCAATTTTTTTATCTGATAATAGAAATGCAATTTTCATTTTCAGATAATGAAAATAGAACTTCAATAAAATTCAAAATGGTTTTAACAATTCTTACATAATAAAATACATTTTCATTATCTGATAATGAAAATCCAATTTCCATTATCAGATAATTTAAATGATTTTTTATTTTCACATAATAGAAATTCAATTTTCATTTTCTGATAATTTCAATTCCATTTTTATTATCTGATAATTGAAATTCAATTTTCATTTTCTGATAATTTTAATTCAATTTCCATTATCTGATAATGAAAATACAATTGGAAAACGCTATGGCTGTAGAGCCCTACAGCCAGTAGGTCAAATGAAAGGATTATGTCAATGTCAATTATCAAAAAAGCCCGCGAATCATAAGGCAGTCTAACGAACTGTCAACAACAGCTGATTTCATTCTCTTGGAGGACAGGTTTACATTTGGTTTTTATAAGCAAATGTGCATTTTTAAGGATTTTTATGAAGTTAATAATTATAATGCCTTCATTGTGTTGTGTTATAAACTGTGCTAATAGAGGAGACAGGAATAGAGTGGGTTTTTACAGGATTCCTTCTATTTTAAATAAGAATGTTGCTTTACGGAATCTATCAACAGTCTGTTTAATAGTTAGTAAAAAAGGGTTTTAATAAATATTACGACAAAAATTAACAATCATAAATGTTGCTTTTTCATGCGCAAATTAAAAGTATAATGGTAAAAATTTGTTTGACTTTTTAAGTGCTTAATAATAAACGGTCTATTATATATGTTAGGGGCTTTAAACAGAAAGCAGGTAGGACCGGTTTATAGGGGAAAAGGGCCCAAGATACGGCCTAAGAAGAAACATCTGGTTCCTGTAACAAGGATCTGGTAGCTACCCATGTCACTAGACCGGCAGAGGAGGGCATGACGGATCTAATCGTCTGCTCGTCATACTTTCCAGGAGACAGGGACACCAGAATACATATTGTGCTCATGTCTGGTAGCGACATGAGTAAGAGGAGATGTAAGAACTCTCTCTCCCAATCTGATATGGGATTCATTAGAAGTCTGATCCTATTGCGAGAAAAAATAAAAAGGTGTGAGTTACAATAGACCGAGCGGTCGCAATGGAGGGCATACAAAGTCCACTTACTTTAAACCTACTTACCTACCTAGGGGATATAAAGGGTTACTTAATTATATGGTAGGTACTACAATATAGTACTACTTTATTGTACGAGAACAGAAAAGTGTACTAGAGTAAAGTACAGGATGTGCAGCATCATTACATCAAAATGCCACCAACAGATAACATGACATTGCACTTGGTGTCATTACTGATGTAATGGTCAAGTCTGTTATACTTACAGGCTTTTAAGAATCAAATAAACATAAAATTAAATTCTCCAATACCACTTAGAAGCAATAAAACAAAGTTTTGTATGAAATTAGTATATTATCTTTAGTGTTCTCATTACTTTATAGCCTCATTCATAAGCTACTAGGCCATTAAATATTCACCTGATAAAGCTCTACTTTATAACCTAAATACCTATTAAAATTAAATACATTTCTATCATATTCAAGTTTTTTATTTAAAACTTTACAGCCACCTATAAACAAAACTTAATAATCAGATACGAGGTGCTTCTTTACAAGCAAAAAACCTAAATAAAGAATAGTAAAAAATTATTTAATTTAAAACCAACACCACTTAAATATGTTGAATATATGAAAGTTAAAACAAGTGACGAGATCACACTTCCGAAACACTTGGTTACCAGATTTGACACAGTTCATATTGTATGTTCTACAAAGTAATATTTATTTAAATCCAATTTAAATTTAACATGGTTGGTACAGTGGTTTTAATTTTATTAAAAGCACCTTGTTGTCTTTAATAATTTTTGCATCCAAAAACTTCACACTATGTGCAGGAACTTAAAACACATGGCTTTCATTTGTTGTGTGTAATAGCTTGTTGTAAGCACTAAATAGCAGACAATATCCATTTGAGTAACAGGGGGAAAGTCAGCAGGATTCATACTTAAATACTCTTTTAAACAAAACGGATCCACAAAATTAATTTCGGAGAGCTTTTGTCTGTATCGATTTGCGGCATCCGCATTTTCAGCTTGTAGCTTCACAAAATAGTCGCTCATGATTGATTCTCTATAAGTACCATTACTAAGACTCCCAAATAATATAAATATACTTAAAAAGTCACTTTAAACTACTTGAAATCCGAAAAAAATCACTCTAAAACAGGACAATGCACAGGCAGGTTAAATTGCTAAGCGGGTTGTTTGTCCTCCAGCACAAAATACGAAATCCTCCAGCAAGTTTGTTTACCGTAATCAGCTGTTTTATTAGACAGGTCTATACTCTTTTTTTCATGACATGAAATGACGAATGACATTCAGTGGCGGCTCGTGGTACCTAAAACAGGTGAGGCCCAAAAAAGAATAAATTTCCACGTCACCTTGGTGCTTCAACACCTGAGGTATTA
This sequence comes from Listronotus oregonensis, assembly GCA_019359885.1. Taxonomy (NCBI): domain Eukaryota; kingdom Metazoa; phylum Arthropoda; class Insecta; order Coleoptera; family Curculionidae; genus Listronotus; species Listronotus oregonensis. The sequence goes on from JAHBCN010016728.1 coordinate 4,137, forward strand.
TTAACTGACGCGTTGAAGTTTTTTTTATGGACTTCATCGCCAATAGCCCTACTAAAACCATAATAAAATAATAAAAATAACTTAAAAAATCTACAAATTTGTACCTTATTCAAGTACAAAAAATAATAACAAAAAATAAAACATGTCTAACGACAACAAAAAAATGTTACTTGTTTAAGTAGTACTAAATGCTAAAAAACACAAAATAGATCTCTTATTGTTAAAAAAAAAAAAAAATAATTCTCTTATTGTTAAAAAAACAAAAATAATTCTCTTATTGTTAAAAAAAATAAAAAATAATTATGTAAGGATATTGATAGGGACAAATAAACACTTATTTGTGTTTATTCACCTTCAGTACCCATAGAGAGAGAGGGAGAGAGAGAGAGAGAAAAGAAGAGAGAATAAAAAATGATCATCATCACAAAATAAGTTCCTTATACGCGTAATTAAGAAAATAATTAAAAATTAAATTTAGGCAAAATAATGAATAATTAAGAGTTTTTACTTTTGGTAAATTAAGTCTATTCGACGGTTTTTCAAATTTGCAAATTTATCTATAATATCCTCATAAAACTGGGTATCCTCACTAACACTTTGTAAAATTCCTTTTTCAATAGCCATCATTGACAAACCCGTTAAACGCTCTTGTGTCATGGTATTTCTTAAATAGGTTTTAATGCGCTTAAGACACGAAAAATCTCTTTCTACCGTTACACTTGTTGCGGGGATAGTTAATACTAGGCAAAAGAGTTTATAAGTTTCCGAAAAGATCATTTTAAATTCCTTGTATAATATTTCTATTATTTGTTGAACATCGAGATTACAAAATTGTTTGTCCGTGTATAAAACATTAAGTTCGTTTTTTAGTCGGTCTAATTCAAAAACATTTGGATACATTTTTAATAAACATTCAAATGATTTTTCGGGAAAATTCTTAGAATATTCGGTAAATTTTGAAGAATCTACTAATGAAAGAAAATTTAAATCGTGGAGATTATTAAAACGAGTACTTAACTGAAGGGATATACAATCTATAATTTCGTAGTACAATATTTTATAGCCCGAAAAGATTTCTAATTCATGACCACTTTTTTCCCTTTTACTTGGTAATTCAGTTCTGTTTTTTGCCCAATTAAAAAACCCTTTAAACTTTTCTTCATTTCTTAATTCGGAAATTCGTTGAGCAGCGATTTTGATTTGGTTAGAGCAGTAGTTTATATCTAGAGTTTTATTTTGCAGAATTTGAAAAAGTAAATCAGTGCACGCGAAAATTTCGTAATAGATCTTGGTCAAAATAGCGAAGTCGAAGTCTTGAAAATGTTTTAGAAATCCTTTTGCCGAATTTACTGATTCTGAACCTGAAGTTTTGTCATCAATTATAGTTTGGAACACTAATTTTAAGTTATCCCATTCAGTGGCAACTAAATTTAAAATTTTGGAACGGGTATACCAGCGAGTTTCGACCGATCTTGGTATCCTTTTTCCGACTATTTGATCGAGAACAAAGGCGCGCTTCGCTGAATTATGAAAATAGGTTGGTATACCTAACAAAGTACAAAAAAAATCGACTTTTATCGATTTGTTTAGTGCCTTGCTGCAGCACAAGGTTTAATCTATGCGCAGCAATGGGTAAACAAAGCCAAGGGGGCTGAAGATTTTATCTTTGCTTGAAGCCCATTTAGCTCGCCAGACATAACACTGGCCCCGTCATAACACTGAGCCACTAATCTTTCCCTAAAATTATATGGCTCCAGAACGCTCTCTAACAAATTATAAAGAGCATCTGCTGTTCGATTTTCGCTGACATCAAAAACCAAAATCTCTCATACAGACACCCCTTTATGACGTATCGAATAGTTATCGCACATTGGGAACGCTCTGTTATATCTGTTGTATCATCTGCCATTACACCGAAAAAAAGACATTCCTTATCATTTACTTCATTTTTAATAAAATCTGTCAAATATTCATGAATACAAGAAATTAGTTCGTTTTGTATGGTTTTAGACTGCCCTGTAAAAATGTTGTAAATTTTTCACAATGTTCAGTAAGGTCTTGATTACGTTTAATTAAGCATTTAAAAATTTTTTAAAATTTCCTCGATTTATTGACTCTAAACTTTCATTATGTCCCGAAAAGGTAGTTCTTGTTTTCCCAACGTAAGTGTAACATCAATTAAATAACTAATTAATAATCGATTTTTGCGAACATTTTCGTTGTATAAAATTTTGTTTAAACTAGCGTTTTCCTTTAATGCATCCTGAATGGTGGCCCTATTTTGCTCTAACCGCACCAAAGCCATGAAGTTTTTTATGTGCTCTTTAGAAGCCTCGTGCATTTTGGTACTACGAGAAAATTTTTCAAGTCCCTAAAACCATCTTTTTGAGCACCATGAATTTTTCGCCTTACCCAATAAAATACACGGCCAGCAATACAGACTCTGTTTATACGAACTCCGCAAAGCCATTTATAACTATCATACAAGAGTTTGAAACGTTCGCGAAGTCTCCGACCCACCCTCTTTTCGCTAATAACCGCCATTAATTTTGGTGTTGGCCGACTCTCTAATATTTGCCGTTTTTCCACTTCAGGTCGTCGCGAGAAGGGGTTTCAAGCAAAGATAAAACAATATCGTGAGAGGGATTCATTATTACGATAAGTATTTTTAAATTAAAACCGGTACAAGATAAAACAAAGTAACAAAGCAAATATTTTTAAACCAAACCAACCAAAAAAAAAATTATGCTGTGGCTATTATTAAAATACAAAACAAATAGGTACTGCTTACCAGGTTTTAAGGGCTTATGCCTTACCTCGAAAGTCTAAAATCGCCAAACACAAACACCTGTTTTAAACCAGAAAGATTAAATACTACCCCGCTCTCTCTAATAGGCACATAGTCTAAATTATTATTTAATATAACGGTCGCAGTTGCAATTCCTATGCCGTGATCTAATTATAGAAACAAATAAATCACCTCACACCTGATTCTTCAAGAAGAAAAGAGAGGAGATGAACGAGATAGACAATATAATGTTGCCAAATTTCAAATACGCACCTTCTAAAGCGACCATTTGGCAATATGCAGCCGATACAAGCCCAAAATTGTGGGCCTCAACGGATGCAAAATTCGCGTATTTAAATCCTCGTCTTGTGCAGTTTGCGTGGTGGGGTAGCATAGCGTTGCATCGGCGATTTGTGACGCATATGAAGCCCAAATTTCGGAGATTACTATTTTGTTACTATGCGATAGGAGGGTCTATTTGAGCGATTGGAAGGTGCGCGCGCTAAATTTAAAAGATATTATTTTAAATTATAATGTTATTTTAATGTTTTGATACTTTTAATAATTAGAAATTAGTTAAAAAGCGTTTTATATTTAAATAAATTTTACATTATATGTACTGCTGATTGTACCTGTAACAGTGTAATTTTACATGTGAGGCCCGGCCTCAGTTGCTTCATATGGCGAGCCGCCACTGATGACATTTGACAGTTTTGGTTCATTTCACCTACAGGGTGTGGGCTGTAGCGTTATGGCTGTTCAGTGAAAATAAAAATTAATTTAAATTATCAGAAAATGGAAATTGAATTTTATTATGTGTTAATTTAAATTAATTTTTATTTTCTGATAATGAAAATTCAATTTCTATTATCTGATAATTTTAATGTAATTTCCATTTTCTGATAATTTAAATTAATTTCTATTTTCAGATAATGAAAATTGAATCGCATAAAAATGATATTTGGATTCTATGACTTGTCGAAAAGAAAAATTACATTTCAATTATCTGAAAATTTAAATTGATACTCGCAAGCAGGTAATAATAAAAAGTAAAACGGCTCGCCATAGTTTTTTCAATAATCGGATTATCAATTATTTTTAATTCGAATTATCCCATCACTATTTCTGACCAACCAAAGTATCTACCAAAACGTGGCGAAATCGTCTATTGTAAATGCAGCTTTATAACCTCGTTGGTATGGAGGGTAGAGGAAAGGAGAACTATCTTTAACATGAAAAACTGTCCGTCAAAATCCATTAAATTAGGGTGGCGCTACAGTAGCAACAGGGTAAATTTTAAACAGAGTGCCAAAAGCAGCAAGGTTATAAATGGTTATAAAAAGGTCTGTTTGCTGTACAAAATATTTTACACTTATTCCCTTGTCCTTTGAAGTTATGTTTTGGAAACGTTATTGACAGTTCAAAGAATGGACAGAACGGTTCTAAAAGGCGTTGGGTTCTACAAGTTAAAATGAATAAATACACTAATTAGTGCATTTGTTTTAACTTGTAGAACCGTTCTTGAACTGTCAATATGTGCTCCTTTTTCATTGAAGTCTTGTTGTGGAACCGTTCTTACAGTTCAAAAAACAGGCAGAACCGTTCTACAAGTTAAAAATAATACACTAAACATTCGTATTTTGTGACTTTAAATTATGTGAAGTACTGACATAGTCACATGTCTGTCAAAAGGCCTCGGGCCGTTTGGAGGGGATTACCGAACGGGGTACTTGTGAACTGTCAAACAAAGACTGCCAAATCCAAGGGTAATAAACCTAACAAGGAGTGCTCGATCCCATTTAAGCCCATATAAACCAATTTAAATGTCAATTCGGTATTTGTGACGTAATCTGTTTGCCTGTTTGTTTTGTTTACAAGTAATATAAAGTCTTAATTTTTTAAAAATATTATACATTACAGTTCTAATAGTAAGTACATATCCAAAATAGTTTTTAAAAGTTGAATATTTAACAAAAATTAATAAAATAAATCTGCTTTCTGGGCAAAATGGGCAAACGGGTGACGTCCAAACATATCCTATATCTGCGGACAAATAGTAAAAATCGAGCACTCCTTGTTAAGTTTACTACCCTTGGCCAAATCACGTGATATTAGCAGTTCGGTAACAAATCACTAGGTAGCGCTAATAGTTATTGATGGTCAGTGAAACGTCATTCCGTTGAAACGTCAGTCAGTTAAAAAAAAATGACAAACATGAAAAATTGCGATGGCTGTTTTGCAGGAATTTGAACGATTCAACAATACGAACAAAAAATCGTTGAATGGAAGTGTTCTTTTTTATGCTGATGCGGCCACACTCAGTGATACCATGTCGAGCGAAAGCGACGAAGAAGTCGTCATGGATCTACAAGAAGAAATTAAAAACATCGAAAATGTAATCAGTCTGACGAGGGCCAACATCGATGCCCTTAATGCAAAATTTGCCGATTTTCAGCATCCCCCTGCGATGTACTTAAAGGAATATGACGATTTAACTTCTAAGCTACATGAACTTGAAGAAAACAAACGTAGGTTGACTGAGCAATCGAGTAATAGGGGTACTAATGGCAAAGATTCTCACAGGTAATCATTTACTTTAATTTAGTACTTTTCTTTGGTTTTACTTTGTTCTGTAATTTACCAATTTTTAAATGATTATTAAGATTTCATTGGGATTACAAATTTAGTCATTTTAATAAGGAAGAGTCTTCGAAGACTATATAAATCAATCTTTAAAAAATTGGGGTTCTTAGTTATAAATCTTTACTTCTTTTAAACTTTCATTATTAATAACTTAGGCAGGCTTTACATGGCAAGTCTTTACTTCAGTTTATTTTTGCAATAAATATACAACAATATATTTCACCAATATTTATTTTATTTATATATTTATTTCCATTAATAAGACTAATAAAAGTATTAATATCGTCAAATATTCAAAATCTACAAAAGTACTCAAATCTACAAACTACAGATAAAACAAAACACTAATGCGGGTATGTTACAATATTGACTAACATTACAAAAAAAGTATATACTACCTAAAAAATAACAGTAATAACAATAATACCACCAAAAAAAAAACAATAATAGAGAGAGTAAAAGCTCAGACTTTACAATACACAGCGCGACAAACAAATTTTAGAAGTCATTAACACTATAAAAACATTTATCAAAAAGAGAGTGATTTTATTAAACTTTCTGAGAAGTTAAAAAGTATTGATCATTCTTAATTTTTTTTTAAAAGCCCTAATTGATTTCAGTGTTTTTTTGGTATGGTGGTCAAAGACAATAAAATGATAAGTATGTTTAATAGTTTTAGTGCGGATTCATATTTCAGTAAGTATATTTTCTTTGGGATTGCTCGCCTTAAAATTTTTTAGAAAATGGGACCACTTCGGTCCGGGTCCCGGGGTAAAACGCACTAAGCCTGCTCAGCCCTATTGACCCCTATAAACTTGCAAATCGCCTGCAAAAAAAAGAAAAACCCCCAAAAATTATAAACACTAATCTATGTTTCGGTGGCAAGTCGGCCACCGTTGTCAAGATAAAATTAAAAGAAAAAATAAAAATTTAAACTAAATGTTTAAGAAGATTTTTAATTAAAAAGTTAAGAAATTCTGATAGCTTTTTAAGTTTATGATGTTTTGTCATAAAAATAAATACCCGGGACCTGAACCGAAGTGGTCCCATTTTCTAAAAAATTAATAATAAGGTGAGCAGTCCCAAAGAAAGTATACTGAACTATAAAATGATGTTTCTTTAGTGGTATAGCGATCAGAAGTGAAAGTTTATAAAAGTGATGCTTAGCCTAGTTGTCAAAATAGGTCTATTTGAGCCAACCTGGTTGAACATTAGAATATCTGTTTAGCAAGTAAAGAGCAGTAAAAAGCTTAAAGAATATTGGTCATTCCTAATATTTTTAAAAATGCGCTAATTGATTCAGTGTTTTTTGGTATATAGTGAAACACTAAAAACTGATGCTTTGTAGTGGTATAGTGATTGGCTATAAAAAGGGAAGATTTATAAAAGTTTTGTCATTAATAAACACTTCTAATCTTCTAATTATCAACAAATTCAAAGGCGTTCAATTTGCACATAATGTCACCGAGAGAGTTGCTTTTTTTAAATTTAAATGCAGTTTTTTGGGAAAATACTTTTAGGTTAGCAAAAAACCTCTTTAAACTTAAAAAAGATATTATTTAATAATGTAAAATACTATTCACTTAAAATATATAATCCCACATAAAATTTAGGCATAAATTTAAACTTGCATTTACTGCAATGATTAAAGGTAAATATCTTTCAAAATGTGAAATTCAAAGATAATAAACTTAAGAATTGTTATAGTTGCACTTGAGCCAGTGGCGGCTCTTCCTTAGGTTTGCAGGTTTGCGCAACCTCCAAAAAAGGTTTAAAATAAAATTTAAAAAATATATATTTTAATCATTACATAGTTACACATTTTTTTTATTCAAAAATCTGTATTTATATTATCTGGAAATAACAGCCAAATTATTAAAATAACTTGAATGCTTTCGCTAAAATATCATTAATTTAATTGCGCGTCGCATCCTCGAAGCCGATGCTGATGCGATGGTTGCAATCAAAATGCAAACCCAGTTGGATTTATTATGAGTACGCGTAAGTATATGGAGTTGCCTATCTTGGCATTTGGCGCTCATAAGCGGCATGATGTTTGCAGTTAGAGTGCAAACGTTTGTTTATCTCGCGGGCTGATTTGTACGATTTATTGAAGTATAATTTGTTATTTTGGTTATCGCGCAGTACTTAATTGCATTTTTTAGAAATCTTTTGTGTGTTTAAAATGAATTCGGTTTAATTGCAGAGCCGTTTGGTGGCTGATCTTTAGCTGATAAAGCGGAAATAAAAAAGGCCAATTACTCATTTAAAAATAAAACAATCTGTGTCAAGTAAAAAAATGTGTTTTACTAGAACATTTAATGCTAAGCTCTATAAAAACATACGTGGATGTGTGCCACACAGCCATGTTTAAGTCTGTCTATTTATTTTCATTAATTCATTTATTTTTTAAAATAAACATTAGGATTGCAACCCCTTACTTTTTAACCCACGAGCCGCCACTGACTTGAGCTAGTCGCATAACAAAATATAAACACTAAGCAATCGCTAAACTAAAAAACTAAAAAAAACTTTGTTTGGTATCTCGCTTATGTCAGCAAATATGCGCAAAATCATACCTGTATTCATTGTGAAATGCCTTAATTCCATAGAGAGCATAATTGGGACATGATGGGTAAATAAATAAGTACTTAACCCCACCCTGGACATTAGCTATAGTTATCTGGGGATGAGTTGCCTCAAGAACTTAAAGGGAATTTGATTATTTAATCAGATCAATGCGTAGGCGCATCAAGAGTTTATAGCCAACCATTGTAGATCAATACATTACCAAGGAAAGCTATTTATTTATTTACTTACAAGTATTACACCATAGACTAATATATTCCAAATGGTAAAATGCACAACCAACAAAAAAAAATAGTGAGCTAAATCCTTGATCCAAATGGCCTCAAACTTGTATAGTAAAATTATTATTAAAATTAAATTACATTTAATAGGTGTTCACACATTTAAGAAAAAAAATATTCTCATTAACAAAGATTATACAGACAATATATATTAAAAGATATAAAAATATTCAAACAAATCAGACAAAACATGAATAAACATTATCACGGAAATAGAATCTAAAAATATTAAAATACAAACAGAAATTAAAAGCGTCAATCTTATTTAAAATTTCAGACAATTACCCTATATTACTACTAAGTAGTTCACACAAACTTTAAAAACTCTGGTTAAAATATTCCGGCAATGAATAGTAGGCCTTTGGAATCAACAATAATTTAACTGCCTGTCTAAATTTTATATATGGTCGTATTACCCTTACTTCATGAGGCAAATGGTTAAACATCTTTTTAGCATTATAAATTACCGAATTTTTAATTTGTGCTGAATGGTATGGTATGGTAACCAGTCTGCCTGGTTATGTAAGAATTACTTACAATTTCATTGTGACCAAACTTTTTATAAATAAGACAGACAGTTTCAAGAATATAAAGACAAGTAAGTGTCAATATTTTATGTGTCATAAATAAAGGTTTGCAGGAATCTCTGACTTTTGCCCCACACATGTATCTTAGTGCACGCTTTTGCAATATAAAGACTGAAGTCAATAAATATTGACTCGAATTGCCCCAAAATGAAACACCATACCGCAAGTGCAGGGTTGTAAAAAATCATGATTTTTTTGATTTTTTTTTGTAAATAGCACAATTGAAGTTTGTAACGTGTCCTTATTCTTAAACATTCTCCTATCTCCTAATATTTTTCGTTTTTATAAACTCTTATATTAAATATTTACCGCGAGAAAGCACTTGCACTTTCTTGAAAACGCGGACGGGCGTCATTTCCTAGTTAAGATCTGTGCGCGCGAGCATTGTTTTTACGGCTAACTGAAAATTTTGATATTGTGTAAAATATAAAATATAGTTTTTTGAATATGTCGTTTCGAAGAAGTGGTAGAAAGAAAGACCTTATCTGGCAGTTTTCAAAGAAAAATCGGGGAAAGCGGAGGGAAAACCGGGATGTCGCGCTACATGTAAAAATTGTAATTTGGAAATGCAAGGATTGGTGGAGAGGATGAAAAAGCACTGGGGAAAAATGTAAATAATGAAGACATCGATACTATCAATACTATAGTGACTCGTCATTTTCGTCAACGTTATCACAATCACAATCAGTTTTAACCGTAAGTACCTTTTTATTATTTGTTAATTTTTAAAAATGGTGTTGAAATATTTTTCCAATTTTCCATGTTTGGAAATTTTTAAAAACTTATTTTTACAACAATGTGATCAATGTGTTGGTTTCTGGTGCACTTTATGTGTCACGGAATTTCACAATTTTTGAAAATGCTTTAAATTTGATACGTTTTTTTAACACTAAACACTATTTGCAACAAAAAAATTTTGGATGAACAATATTTTCTGAAAAAAATACAATTTTTTTATTTTTTATCCAAGTAACTATTAAGGTATGTAACTATGACAACACAACACCTTTTATTTCTCAAAAAAGTGGCTCATTCAACGATTTTTTATTTTTTGCTTTAAATTAAATCGATTCTATTTGACGGGCTCTATCAAACCAAACTAGAAAAATTATAAAATTCCGTGACACGTAAAGCGCACCAGACCCAATGTGTTTTCTTAGATACTTTACATACATCTATCATCTATGGACGATTGAAGCCTCATATTGTTTTTTTTTAATTGCAGGTGCAACGTACTTCAAGCATAAATATGTCACAAATTCAAACTGAACAAAACTTTCAGCAAGCAAGTACGTCGCACTCAGTTTCCCCTTCAATCCCAGTAAACAAAAAAAGAAAAGAATGTAATACTGACAATACTGACATTACTGACACAACTTCTTCTGGATCTCTGATGTCTTTTGTTGTACGTACTAGTAAGCCTGCCAAAAATGAAATTGATAAGCAGATTGCCAGAGCCCTCTATGCAACTAATAGCAGTTTCATCTGCCTGGAGCAATCCGAAGTTAAGAAAGCTATAGCACTACTGCGACCTGGATATGTACCGCCCAGTCGAAACGATGTGTCAGGCAGACTGCTTGATCAAATATATACCGAAGAAAGAAGCAAATGCTTTAAGGGGTTGTCTAGAAGTAACGTTTGTCTTTCACTCGATGGATGGTCTAATGTGCATAATGAACCCATAGTATGTGCAACAGTTACTGCAGAAAATGGCTCCTCCTTTCTATTCGACACTGTAGATACAACTGGGCATCCACATACATCCGACTACCTAACAGAAATTGCAGCAACCCTTATAAACAAACTAAAAACCGAGTATGATTGTACAGTGAGTACTTTAGGAACAATCATTTTGCATCTGCAACATATGCCAAAGAAGGAGGCAAAAAACTAGTCATACCTAGTGATGTTCGATGGAACTCGCTTGCAGACTGCTTGCAAGTATTTACCGAATCATGGCCCATACTTTTTAGAATCAGTGAAGAACACAAAGAAAAGATTGACAGTATTATCAGGGAAAAAATTTCAAACATTCATTTAAAGAGAAGTGCTGAAGATGACCTCAAAATTCTTAAGCCAATTTCCATTGCCATAGATAGGTTGCAAAAGACCGACGCCACTATTTCAGATGTTGTAGAGCAATTTAAAATATTAGAAGATTACTTTGAAGAAACTAATCTGACATTACATCAACTGCAAAAATTTAAAAATCGATATAATATGTGTATAACCCCGTATCATTTGCTGGCATTTCTTAGCGACCCAACGAAAACACAAAGTTTGACATATACTGAAAAAAATACAAATTGCAAAAGAACTGTATCCAGATAGTGGTTTATTACCACTAATCATCAAGTTTCTTGCCAAATCAGAGCCTTTTAACGATATTATGTTTTAAGATGATATCCCGAAAAGCGTAAAACCTATTGACTGGTGGAAATCACAACGAAACGCAGATATTATTGAAAAAGAACTTCCCATAATTACACAACTGCTCTGTGCAGCTGCTTCGTCTGCATCAGTAGAGAGGATATTCTCAACATTTGGTTTAGTGCACTCTAAACTACGCAATCGATTAGGTACTGAAAAAGCTGCCAAACTAGTGTTTCTTTACAAATATTACAATTAAATTTGTTTTTTGTTTTGAATATTTTCTGCAATAATACTTCTATCTATGTGTTCTTGTGTTCTTGTAATAAATTAATTTACTATACTAACGTAATTTATTTTTGTTTCGATTTTTCTTCATAACCCAAATTATTTTTTTTATAATTTTTATTTTTGATTTTAATCATGATTTAAATTTAAAAAAATCAAGTGATTTAAATCGTTTAAATCCTTGCAACCCTGCGCAAGTGTGACTCCACTAGTGCGAAATACATAGTTTTTACTATACTAAGGTCCAGTTTGCGAGATGCAACCCTCAAGGCATAACAACCACTTGCAATTTTGCTACATAGGTTAAGAATATGACTTTTAAAGCATAATTTGTCATCTATTATAATGCCCAAAAATCGTGTATCCGATTTGTTTAAAAGTGTGGTATTATCAACACTGACATTTTCCAAAGAACATTTAAAGTGTAATATATTTGTTTTAGTGACGTTAAATGAGAGATAGTTTGCATTACACCATTCTTTTATTATAGAAATATCTAATGAAACCTGAGAGTGCAAATCAGTGGAGTTTCTGCTTTGCCATAGTATAGTAATATCATCAGCGAATAATATCATCGACAAATCAGTGTGTACGAAAACTTAAACAATCATAATCCGTTACGCATTGAACCTCGTCATTCTTAATGTCTGTTTTAAGCTTAAATGTTATGTTACACACTATATTTTGGGAGGGGGTCTACAAAATTTTACATAACGTTACATGGGGGGAGGGGTGGGTAAAAAAGCATGAAAAATGCGTTACGTGGTTTATGAATGGCCTTTTTGCTCTTCATTTCCCAAAACACACTTATCAAATCTCCTGCAGTTTAGTTAATAATGTTTTACTTTGTTTGTACTTTTTTTAAATATAATCTTGACATGTTTTTAATTCAAGGTCAAATATCTCAAACATGGTTAGACACAGGTGTAGGACATTATATATAAAATGTATTTAGAATTAAATGCAGAATCCGTAAATACAATAATATAGAGGATGTTTTATTTAAAATAAGCAAGTTGACAGCAACTTCTGGTTAAACCGGAAGTGACAGGAAGTTAAAAATATTTTTAAAAGAAGCACACCTGCAACTTACCTTAACCCTAAATTTTGAAAACCGTTTCCAAATTACATCCCAAAAAACTTTTAATTAACGGGGAAGCATGTAATTCATCACAGTTTTTACAGATTTAATAAAATGTAACAAATGTCACAGTTAAAGGTGTTAAATGTGAGCAACTAATAAACGAAAATTAATATAGTATTTTCTTACTTTTTCGGTTTCACACTCGTTCTAATCATGTTCATACACGCACTTGTAAATAATTATCATATACAGAAAAAAACTATTTAGTTTTTTATTTTTAATAAGCTATCTACATACCTTTAGCTATTATACCAAGTGCTAAAAACACAATTGTCCTCCATACGCACATTTGTTTTTGACGAATCAGTTGTCTAAAAAAGCAATTTAGAAACTTTTTAATAGTGTCTACTTTGGTGTGGTAAATATCTTTTTTCTTTATGGCAGCCCACAAAGGCTTGTACGAAACCTAAGATAGTGTGGGTCCAGGTTATTAGATGTTTTACCCATTTTTCTCTAGTTCCGTCAACGTTGAAGATAACTTTTACCTCTTAAGCTACTCCCCATTAACTCTTGGGTAATCTCATCCAAGCGAGACTTAGAGTTTACCGTGGATTTCGAACCACACTCAACGACACACGGTATTCACTTGTGGTCATCCATCACTAACTGACCATACCCAACATTGTTTTAACGCGGCAAAGGCTGTTGTTTTAGATCTACAAATAAACGTTACACGGGTTTCGGTCATGCTACATCAACTCGGAGTTGGATTAAGTATGCGCCATTTCGACCATATTTAACAAAATAACGAAATAAACCAAAAAAACAACTTTGAACACAAAACTCCAAAACAAGAAATGCCGTAAAAATGTAGGTTGTCACTGCTGCGTATTGGTAGTGCGACGTTGTGGTTGTTAAATCTTTGATTTAAAGTTCCTGGGCTATAGCTATGTACAGTCGCCCAACTATGTCACGTAGCCTTTATTTTACTGTAGGACCTTTTTTATCTTTAGGATGGCTCCCGAAGGCTTGTTTATTTATTCATTCAATGTACATTACAGAACAAGTCCAAATAGTACAATAAAAATAACAGTCTTTCTACATGTATAAAAAAATGTGAGACAATAAAACAGGTAATAAATTATAATACAGTAAACAGGATAAAAAATAATAATAATAAAATAAATATCTAACTTTATTGTCATTAGGTAAAATTGCTCTTGGAGCTCTAACAGCCGCTCTATAACTTTCATAATTTAATTTAAATAAATCAATATGGTTAAAAAAAATTATTAAAACTGCACATCAATCACTACTAAACTTTTGGGAGCCGTAATTCGTTCGGTGAAATGTTTGTGCAACAAGGTGTTTGCTCTAGTGAGTCTTTGCGGAATTCTAATTAGTATAGATGACACAAAGATGGGAACATTGAATCTGGTTATTTAACAACTTATACAAAAACAATGCCATGATTGATGCCTATATACTAGGTACCGTTGGTATCGGGTTTTTAGTTATTTAACCCATTTTTCCTCAGTTCCGTCAACGATTTCCAAGTACCGAAACATACTAGATATAACTTTCTGCGGCACCTTTTAGACAACGAGGTAGTGCCACTCCGTTGAACAAATTACTACTTTTACCGACCCTGTATTCCTATACCTAAAGTAACTAAGTCAAATAAGGCCTCTGACTTTAGACCAATTAATTCTTTACCATCTATCGAAAAGGTAATAGAAAAAACAGTTCATGAACAAACGTTACAATTCATCAACCAGAACTCCATAATTACGGATGTACAATCTGGATTTCGTTCAGAATTTGGATGCGAAACTGCAGTGCAGTGCGTGCTGAAGGACTGGAGATTAAATCTTGATAAGAGTTTGGCAATTGGAGCTGTATTTCTCGATTTGAGGCAGACATTTGAGACAGTCAATGGAGAACGTTTAATTAAGAAACTGACATGTGTAGGTTTAAAGGGCACCGTTTTAAAGTGGTTTTTAAAGAATAGAAAACAAAACTTAAAAATAAATAATATTTTATCTGATGACTGGATGATTTATCAGTATACTTTGGCGTGCCGAGGGAAATATTGGACCTTTACTTTTCATCATATGTTTAATGATCTTTGAAAATTTTCACCGTTTTACGATATACTTTTTTTATTTTGCATCTGCTAACTTACTTGATATTGTTAGAGTGTTAAATGAAACTTTGGAAAATGTTTACAGATGGTGCAATACAAATGATTTAAAAATAAACGTAACTAAAACTAAATATGTGATTTTGGGTAGGAAGCCTATTGACATTTTTAGCCTAAATGTTGACA
>JAHBCN010016729.1:0-19184 GCA_019359885.1 Listronotus oregonensis
AATAAGACAAACGAGTCTTTTTGAATGTGTCCAGAATGCTAAGTGTTGTAGGAACGCTATTCCCAGACATGAGAACGATATTCTAAAAAGGGTCTGATTTGATACATACAGAGTATACAGATTAAAAGAAGAGAACTACTTTCGGGCTCAAAAGAGGAAGCCGAGCTTTTGAGCTCTTTTGCGATAGCGAACATGACTATGTTTTCGAGGCATTAAACTGAACAAGATTTTTGGCGCCCCAATTCAAGATAAGTTTGAGGTCTGGTGAGAGAGACATCTGCATTGACCTATGCTTGGTTTTCAAATCAGGCCTATTAACTGGCTTGAGAAATTGAATGTTACAGTGGAGGGTACTATCGTCAGCAAAACTATGAATGGGATTAATTGTGGAAGAGAGAAGATCGTTATAAGTGAAGAAGAAACAAAGTAGGTGCCAGTACTGAGCCCTGCACACCATGCATTAATTTGGTAAAAGCTGAAAGAATCACCATCTACAGTAACTGATATACGTCGAATAGAAAGGAAACTAAAGAACCAAGAGGCAATTAGTTTATTTCAATATCACTATTATCCAAATAAATATTTTATATTTCTGCATCTTATACAGGGTGTTCGGAAATACCGTTTAAATAATTCTAGAGGTGATTCTACTTGTTAAATTATGAATAAAAGTTCATATCAACATAGGTCCGCAAATGTGCTCATAAGGTCGCGCGATTAAAGATGGCACCGGGATATAAGTTTTATTTTCTATTTATTAAACAATTTCAGATAGTCATCCAAGTTTTGGCATATGAATTGCTTTTACTAGTAGGTACTTTTCAGTAATTTTTCTTAATTATTATTTTAATCAGGGGCGTGCCGACAGGGGAGGCCTCGATTTAATTTATTCACATTTTTATTAAACGTCATATTTTTGCAGTTTTCTTTAGAAATTCTGATTCTGCGTTATAAATAACATAAAAAAGGTAAAGGGTTTTCCAATAAGAGGTGTTATTTTAATATTTAAAGAAAAATGCCATTTTTTAGGATAAATGATCGGATATTTATTACATTATAAAGAGAAAGGTATGCCGTTAATAATGGAAAATAACATCAGCCAAATGACCACCACAAGCACGCCTACAGGACCATATCCTTTTCATAACATTTTCCATAACCAAATCGCAAAGTGGCTGCCCTATGAACTCGATAGCCTCAGGAATTCCATCTTTGAGGTCTTGAATCGACGCTGGGCTGTTGACTGTCTCTTTCACGTGGCCCCAAAGGAAGAAGTTGCAAGGTGTTAAATCACAAGATCTTGGTGGCCAATTGTGATCACCTCTTCGAGAGATAACAGGGTCGGGAAACTTTTCCCGTAAAAAATCAATGGTTCCTGTTGTGTGGCACGTAGCGCCGTCTTGTTGAAAGTAACGTTGTCCAGATCAATACCATCCAATTCTGGACAACGTTTACTTTTAACAAGACGGCGCTACGTGCCACACAAGCAACGAAACCATTTATTTTTTACGGAAAAAGTTTCCGACCCTGTTATCTCTCGAAGAGGTGATCACAATCGGCCACCAAGATCTTGTGATCCTTTGGGGCCACGTGAAAGGGAAGATCTACATCAACAGCCCAGCGTCGATTCAAGACCCCAAAGATGGAATTCGTGAGGCTATCGAGGACATAGGGCAGCTACTTTGCGATTTGGTTATGGAAAATTTCATGAAAAGGATATGGTCCTGTAGGCGTGCATTTGGCTGATGTTATTTTCCATTATTAACGGCATACCTTCCTCTTTATAATATAATAAATATCCGATCATTTATTTTAAAAAATGGAATTTTTCTTTGAATATTAAAATAACACCTCTTATTGGAAAACCCTTTATTTTTGTTGAAAACTTGTCAGACTAGCCGTTTTCGAGAAAAAACTCTTCAAAGAAAATAGTGCATGCATGGTCGCCCAAGCAAAAGAATATTCCGGCAGAGAAGGGCGAGAACAATATTTTTTTAATTACACCATTATTAACACAATTAGGATGAAATAAACTTTATTTTTGAACCTTATGTTAAATTTGTTTACCGCAGAAATACGAAGTTTAATAAAAATGTTGAACAAGTTATATAGAGTCCCCTTTTTTGGTACGTCCCTGATTAAAATAATAATTTTGTAAAAACACTGAAAAATTCCTACTATTAAAAGCAATTCATATGCCAAGACTCAGATGACCATCTAAAAAGGTTCCAGAGATATAAAATATAACTCCTATATCCCGATGCCATCTTTTAATCGCCATAGCAACCTTCTGACGCATTTGCGGACCTATGTTGATAAAAACGTTTCTTTATAATTTAAGATGTAGAATTATGCTTACAATAATTCAAACGGTATTTCGGGATACGCTGTATGTGAGCAATAAATATTTTGATGTTTTAAAACATTTTTCCATATTTTGTGAACCAAGACAGGAACCTACCTCAGTTTTTGATGTACGAAATGAGATGTCAAAAACTGAATAATTAATTTTGTGTGCAAATTAAGAATATTTGGTGGAAAATTTTAAGGTGCACGAAACGCAAGTGTACAAAACAAGAATAAATCTTATTTTCAGAACAATAAAATCACATTCTATTCATTGGCATATTCATAGGTTATAGAAACAGATGTTTTGTGATTCAATATATTTTTTTTTGTTTTTAAGTACATATATAAGAAAATATTATGTGTATTTGATGGCCCAGTGTGTTAACTTGCGGACAAAAAAAGACACACAACCATATGGTTGATGTTTTAAAAGTTATTTTAAAATAGGATTATGCATTTAATAAAAATTATTATAGTTGCGATAAAAAGATCATTTAAAAAAAGGATAAAACAAATATTGTTGTTTCAGTTTATTAAAAAATTATCATTGGGATATCGAAAACTTGAAGAGATACGAGGTCGATTAAATGAAAGCAGAGTTACGCAATTTGTTGATGATCAAAATGCTACCTTAAAAGCAAAAATTCCGGTTATTTCCAATGGCTTTTGGAAAAGACCAAAAATTCGCGATTTCTTTTTTATCACTTTATTTAAATAGGTATAAAAAAACATATTCTTTTTGCCACTTTTTCTGTTCTACAAGAAAGTACTATTAGATTTACATACCAACGTTTCGTCTTTGAGCTGCAATCATCAACTTTGTTTTTTTTAATAGGGTCCTGTATTTCAAAACTTATAATGCAATGCACTTATTCTAAAAAATAATTAAAATGATTTCCAGGTAAGATCTCACCAAAAATCTAATCTAACACATGGTTTCCTACGAAAATTGCAGTTTTTATGAATTTTTCGAATAAGTACATTGCATTATTGGTTTTGGGATCCAGGGCCATATTCAAAAAAACAAAGTTACAGATGGCAGCTCCAAGACGAAACGTCGGTGTGTAAATCTAATAACACTGTCTTGTAGAACAGAAAAAGTAGCAATAAGAATATAAAATTTATTTTGTTATATCTATTTAAATAGAGTCATAAAGAAATAAAAATTAAATCGCGAATATTCGTTTTTTTTTTAAAAATCTTCGGAAGTATTTAAAATGTTTAAACATTTAAAGTGACATTTTAATCAGCATCAAACCGCGCAATTTTGCCTCTATTTAACCGACCTCGTATCTCTTCAGGTTTCCGAGATCCCAATAATAAGGCTTAAATTTGGGACACCCTGTACAATTAAAACATGTATACTTTTAAGCTACTGCAAGTAGAAGAAACTATTTAAAATCCAGCACTTCACGGTTTCTTACGTCGCGGCGAACGTTTCTAAAACAATAATTAAAAAATAATACCCTATAATAGCAACGTTGCCACATTAGAATTACAAATAGGGCAAAGGCGATGATGCCACGAGCGGAACGGTCATGCTTCATGCTCGACCTTTGCTCAGGTGCACGAGCCAAACATCCGCCAGGCGATTTTTAAATAGATTTTTAATAGTTTTAGAAATTACACATCGCATAATTCTTAATGGAATTTCCCGGCGAGAAATCCCAACTAATATATTTGATAAATAATTCTGCCAAAAAAATATAAAAATATTAGAATAATGAACATTATTATTATTATTATCAACATTATTTATTTTACTTTAGAAAAAGAAAAATACTCACAACTTTCTTTTATTAATATTAAAATAAAAAAATGTTAATAATTTTGAAACTAAAATTTATAGAAAACATACACATACAAACATACTTAAATGTAACTCTTATCACCCAATACAGGCAAAAAAGGAGTTGTAAAAAGTATTTTTAATAGAATTAAAATAATTTGTTCCATTCAAAACAAAAAAAAAACTAAAAAGAATTGTTCGAGTGGTCTTTTCATTTCTCCGATGTATCCCTCACCACATTCACAGGGAATTTGATAAGTACAGTCATTATTTGAAACATTATTGTCCGGTCTCGTCTTAGTAGGAATACTTCTTAGGCCGCTCCTACATTGGATCTGGTCACCAGACCCGACCCGGCCAGAGCAGACCAGTCCAGACCAGTCCAGACTCGGTCTTCCTACATTGCACCTAGATTTTAGCCAGGAATCAAGGTTTTAATTCTCAACAATGAAGACCAAGTGTAAAAGTGAATTTTACACAACGTGCCTAACTATGCGTGGTCACCAAAAACATTAAAAACAAGATAGACTCCATTATTTACATTTGATTGAAATCATACATTGGTATAGAGTTGCCAAATTCAGCGAAGTGGCTGATTATTTAAGGCCACTTGGACTCACTTGGTAATTCTCCTTATGCCAATTTACAAACATTTTCTTGTTTACCTTAAAACTTTCTTAATTAAAATAGGTATAAACGAACTTCAAAACAAACAACCTTTTAATATCATAGTTTTTACTACTTTTAACAATATTTCTTATAAAAAATAAAAATAAAGTACAATTTTAATTTAAACACCGACAACTTCGCCATTATGGCGTTCACGTCATTTCATTCATTTTTGCCGTGTGCTGCATTGTCAATTTTCGCTTGTGTTTGGAATAAGTGTTTTTTACGGTTTTGTGCTGTTAAACTAACCAAAATTTTTGATTTTTGTTGTAAAAACATTTAATTATGAGTCGATCTTGTCTTATTTGTAAGAAAAAGGATTATAAAAACCCAAGAAGTGTTTTTTTTTACAGGTAATTAAAGTTATAGGTTATGTCAACCGCATGGCCAGTAGCCAGTGGCGTGGTTATAGCCGAATTTAATTTGTGTGTATGTTTGTTATTTATTATTAAGAATGTTGAAAAGGTTTTATTTTCTAATTAATACAATATCATAAATAATTGTTGGTTAAGGGTATGAATGTTTATGCTTACTAAAATAATATGTTTCTGTACGCTTAAATTAACAGTTTATATTTACTTCAGGTTTCCGACAAATTTGGAAAAAAACGTGTGTGGCTCTCAGTTTTTGGTTTACAAGACAATAACAATGTTCCAAAGCAACCTGAGATATGTTCAGATCATTTTGATGGAACGGATATTATTTGTCAACCTAATGGACGTAAACAGATAAGGCCAGATGATTGTATTTTTTAGAGAGCAATGAATCCAGCTCGCTACTACAAGATCGTAAAACTTATGGAAAGCTTGTTAAAGCTAATAAATTAATTATAGAAATATGCTGGGCAGCTGAAAAGTTTTTTAGGGATTTTCACAAAACCCAAGATATATTCAAAAAACATAAAAATATAATGCAAATTTTATTAAATAATAGTTTTAAAACGCTGCCACCTTCAACATTTAATATATTTGGGGATCATATGTTTGATTCAGAAGTCCTGGCCGAACACCCATTTGAAATGGCAAAATTAATTTTTAAAAGTAATTTTAATATAAGAATTCACTATGAGACAGCGAAATTAGTAGACTCATCAAAAAAAAAAAAATAGAATTCGCAGTATTAACACAAAAACAATATTATTTAGAAATGAATAATATTGTTTCAGTACTAAGAGGACCCCAGACACCTACAAAATGATTTTTGCAATAGAAGACTTGCAAATGGTTTAATAAATTGCATGTCAAATCAAATAATCATTTAATTAGTCAATTGCTACTTTTAATAAATTACGCCTATAATTTCCGCTAGGAATGCTAACTCGCAAGAATCGGCAAAATCCACAAAATTTGTAAACGCAAGGTGCTCCGAAGTTCTTTTAATACTGCAAATTAGGTATTATAAGCAGAGCTGTCAAAACTTGAAGTACTTCAAGTAAAATATTACTTGAAGTACTTTTTTGTACTTCAAGTATTTTATTTCAAGTACTTTTTATTAGGAGGTACTTGTACTTGTCCTTGATTAGTTTTTATAAAGATACTTGGATTTTTACTTGATTTGACCAAGTAAATTACTTAAAGTATTTATTTAAGTACTTAAAGTTTTACGATGTACTTGAAGTAAAAAAAAGTACTTTAAGTAAAGACAGTACTTCAAGTAAATAAAAAGTACTTAAAGTAAAAAATCAACCAAGTACTCGAATTTACACGCCTTAGATAATCGTACAAATAAGTTAAAACAAGAAATATGCGCAATCGCTGGATCCAACAGCAAGACAAGTGTGACTATTACTGAGAATTAGACTTTTTGTTTCTTTTTTCGAAATCAATCCTTTATTTTGATACCCAATTTATTATATTTAATAATGATTACTAACAGCCATTTTTCATGACAATTTTATTATCGAACGCATTCAGGATACGAAACAGTTTCCAAACCACTCCCGAAAGTGTCAAAAACGTGACAGTTCAAGAATATTCTATTGGTGCGATTTGACGTTTGATGAAGCGGTTCTCTAACTATTTCGTATTGTGAATGCGTTCATTTTTACCTTCATTTGATCGAAAACTCCTGTAGTTTAATAGGCAACTTAAACAAAATTTCCACTAATAAAATGGAAACGGCATAAAAATTAAAGTTAGGTTGTTCTGACTTAATTTTGTGTTGATGAGAAATTAAAATATTTCCCAAGAATAGGTTTTGGGTGCCAACCTGCTGTAGGCACCCATATGAAAACACTCGCTTTTGACAGATGTATCGGATGCCAACGGGTGCCAACGGGTGCCAACGGGTGCCAACGGGTGCCAACGCCAACCCGTTGGCAACCACAGGGAAAAAACCCATTTTGGAAAAAAACAATATTTCCTATAATAGTTTAAGGCCCAAGCGCTCACCCTAGTACCGCATTATAGGCCTGTTGCCATAAATTTACATACGAAATTTTACATTATTTCGGACATTGGATGCATAAGATCTCGACTTAAAACGGGACACTTAGCAATCCTACTTGTTGTCGTAACTATAGTTTTTAATGACTGGTCTACTTTTCAATGTCAGTCCTTAAAGCTTTTAGGAGTTGTTGGAAAACCCCGTTTTGAGGAATAAACCCTCTAACTTTCTTACAAAAAATACTACTCAAGTATAATTTATTTTACTTGAAGTACTTTTAATTACTTCAAGTAGTTTTATGTACTTCAAGTACTTTGGTGTCTTCAAGTACTTTGTTTTACTTCAAGTACTTTGTTCTACTTCAAGTACTTTTTTAATTTACTTGAAAATGCAAGTACATTTTAATGAATACTTGGTACTTGTACTTGAAGTAATTTTTAAAAAATTAAAAACTTAGTACTTGTACTTGAAGTACTATTTAAGAGTACTTTGACAGCTCTGGGTATAAGTTTAAAAATGTTTTATTCGATAGATAAGCCCTTTTTGTACATACGTTTGATTAAATAAAAATATAAATATCTTTTTCTTATAGCCTTATTTAATTTTTTCCCAACAATATTGGAGTATATTAGAATAAATTTTTCTTCTTTTAAATGTGGGGTCACAAAGTTAACAACAAAATTGTAATTTAATTATTTTATTAGTAAAATGGTTAAAACAAATATTCAAATGCAATGTTTATGCGAAACCGCTAGTAATTTAAAGATTTTAAAGTAAAAACAAATTATTTAAAATGTACGCCACTGGTAGTTTCTCTGGGCATCTGTGACAGTGTTGCCATTTTCCCACTTCGTGTATGACTGCGATAAGGCTATCATTGTTCTACTCATTTAAGAAAAGTTATCGAATGTCTGATTGTGTTGATCTGACATTTATGAATGAATAGTGTAGTCTATCTTGTTTTTAATGTTTTTGGTGGTCACCCTGATAAAAAAAACTCATAGAATCACCGTCGAAACGTTTCCAACTTCCTCTCACAGTTTTGATCTCAAATCGCGGATGTGGTACTGTTTGTCCCTCTGGTCCCATAATACTACTCGCTCACGCACTAATTCTATTAAGATTCCTTTGTCTACCATTCTGGCACAATGAAACACAAAAACCAAGTTCAAGTTAAAACGCACCCCCTCGACCAAAGCTTCAATGCAACTGGAAGAAAAAACAAACCTGTTTGATTGTTGTCAGACCAGCTTAGGCCAGACTATACTCCCCGGAACAAGAACTGGCTCCAGTGTAGGAGGACTAACGGTGCGTCATGTGTTTGTTTTCTTCAGGTTCGTCCAGACCAACGAATTCTTGGATAGAAATAAAGTAAACAAACCTTGTTTGGCGTAAATATATTCAGGGGGGCAAGACGGGATAGTTCTTGTAAACACACTGAATAGAAACCTTAATTAAACACACTAAATAACATCACTCCGGAAATAATAACTTTTTCAATGTTTATGACATTGTACCATAAATCACATTTTTATAAATCGATGATTCTTTACTTTTAAAAAATATTTTTAAAGCCACAAACCCATTTTTGTTTATTATCTGAAGTGACAGAAAAGATACCTATGTCATTCACTTTAGATGCTCAATTCGATTGCTGTTGATCAAGTCAGTTTACAAAACGTGTTATTGATTATTACAACCTACTAGAAAGAGATAAAATGACATGAAGTGCCCAGCTGACCAAATAAACAATGTGGCCGGTGCAATCGAATCATGGAATGACAGTTCCAATAAATGTTTATATTTAAATCGATGTTGCCTATATTAACACAAAAACCAATATTTTTAAATAATTTTATTACATTATCAAGATAATTTCCCGATTTTGATTTTTGAGATCTGGCAATTTGTTTACGTTTTTCCAAAACAAAAACAAACAGATCACTATACCAAACACCCTGCCTACAAACTGGCGTTGCGTTAATTCTAGTTCTTGAGTTCGTTGGTCCAGACTGTCTGGTCGGGACAAATTCCGCTTCCAATGTAGGAGCAGCCTTAGAGTGGTTTGGGATTTAACTGCCGTTTTAATATTTTACATATTCGCGATTCGGCGGCTCTTTTCCGAAGTTTCTTTAATATATGGAATTGTCATAAATATTGGGTTTTGTGCACTGACCTCAATATGGACCGGTAAAGAATCAGATGCGCGGTTAAAAGTGGTTTTATGGACGAAAAAATGTGTCCGTGGCCGGGCTCTAGTCATCTCTTAGGGTCCTAAATCATGCGCAGAACGGACTAGCAGATCGATTTTATTTACAAATTCGTCGCCGGCCAGTTCCACTTCTCAATTGATGACTTAAGCAAAATATTTATTACACTGGTTAAAAAACCAATTAGGTTTTTGAACCAGTGAAACACATTGGTTTGTTTAGATGTTGTTCTTAATTAAAAATAAACATATTATCCATTGTCAACTCCTTAAATTCCTCTATTCTTCTGAATGTTACAGCTATGGAAAGCCACGAACTGTTGTACTGTTTCACAATTGATGCGTTGTATTTAATAATAATAAAAAATGGCAAATACGATAGAACTGATTCTTTGGCTAATCTAAGAATAACTTTTTTTTTCATAATGTAACACAATCATAATTTAAAAAAAATCACTATAATTATTTATTTCGGATTAAAAAAATCTGAACAAAAAACCTATTGCATTAATCTGAAAAGTCAGTAAGTATATTAAACTTAAAACATATTCCCTCAGAGCATATACCTACTAGAGGCACTCTTTTGGAAAACATCATTTTGCAAGAAAAAAAGAATATGATTCTTTTTTCTCTTTCCACTGAAACCAAAAGGTGGGGTTTAGAAAAAAATGCTCGTTTTTATCAATACATTTAAGATGTTTAGAATATCCTTTTATCGCTATCGTAATCATAAGTGTAAGCGGAAAAAAAAGTTATCGTTATTTGTATAAAAAAATTTTTTCCCTTCTGTTTATAAGTCTTTTTCCCAAAATCCCAAAAAAAAACCCTTTATTGTACGGCCATATGCAAGTCAGTCAAAAAAAACCCATTCCTAAACAACAGGTAACAGTGTATTACACCCCCCTTTTAACAATCCCCAAAAAAAAGCAAAACCCTTTAAATATAAAAAGTTTTTCAAATTTCGTCGTTTTTGAACTGACATAAAACCGTGTAAATTCGACAGTCACGCGTTTAATAAATTCTAACATTTCCCCAAACCATTTTGTGGCGGTATAAAAACGGGTCTTGAAATTTACCCTTTTTTTTTATTAGCCCCTTTTTTTTTTATTTAAATTTTGCAATTTTAAATTTTTTTTTACCTCTTTTTTTTGTATTACTACCTAACAAAATTTATATTTTGTATAGAAACGAAAAAAAAAAATTTAGTATCTAAATATATAAAAAATGTATTTCATGAATATAAAAAAATTTGACATACAAATTTCGGTTCGGCACTGGTCCCTTTTAAAAATCGCATGCTTAATGACACTATCGTTTGTTTAGTGCGCGAGGTCGTAAACTTGCCATAAATGCGATTATCCATTATATATCTAAAGTTAGGTTATCTATGGTTTTGTGGAATATTGTTGAACATAGAGTTTTATGTCTTATTTTGGTATTTATTGATTGTTTCCTTAAGCTTATTAAAATGTTGGTTCAAATATTGTCTAGTGTGAGTAGGTTTTCTGTATACCGCGGTTTGTATTTGTCTATTATTTTGTTTGACTAGAACGTTAAAAAAAGTAGAGCTGAATTTTGCTCCTTCTTCATTGTGAATCGGATTTCATTGGCATGCCATCATTTTGTACTTTATTGTTTTTAATATGTATTGCTCGATGTATAAGATATTACAAAATTTGTACTTCTATTACTTTTGGTATGTCCGCTGATGCGCTTAACAAGAGGACAGATGGACCAAAAATTAAAAAATACGACAGAAAGGCTTTTTTGATAAAAAATTTTGCTTGTCGAAAAAATATGAACTGAGATGAGAAAATAGATTCTTGCTGTACAGGGATTTCAAAAATGCAAAAACATAAAATCAAACAAGAGCAAACAGTCTTTTTTGGCCTTTGAACGTGAAATGATAAATAAAAAACTTGCTCCAAATTAACTTCCAATCCTGATTCCGAATTAATGATTTTATTAAAAAAAAAAATCAACATTTTTGCAAGTACGCATTTTACTTCTTTTACTTAATTATTACTTTTACATTTTACTAAACATAAATAAAAATAAAGGTCTCGAGAGTTGCCTCAACTCCGATTTTGACCAAATTTGGTATACGGGTTTTTTTTCGGGCGCTAATTATGAATCTGAAAAAAATATTTTTTCGGCAACTTATCGTTTTCGAAATATTCATCATTTAAGTTAAAAAACAAACTAACTTACTTACTTACTTTTACTATATTCCTCCTTCTTTTTGTACAAAATTCTTAATTTTTACACTAAAGTGGCAAACAGTATTTTATAAACTCCTCTTAAAACCCTGTATTTTTATTTATTTTATACATTTTTTCCATTAAATTTCCATTAAAACTTTCAAGTTCAAAGGCAGCAGCCATATTTGCTTATAAAATCACTAGTGTATACAGGGTTGCCGCCACGTTGCAGCTTGTGAAAGTGGATGTTTGCAATTAAATGGAAAACAGGCGTAAAATAATTATAAAAACAAGTTATTAAAAGGTGTTTGCGACATATTGTGTGCCAATTTAGTGTAAAAATTAAGAATTCTGTGCAAAAAGAAGGCGGAATAGCGTAAATAGGGTTAATTTTCTTTCAACTTTGATGATGAATATCTCGAAAACGAAACGTTGCTAAAAAATATTTTCAGATTCGTTATTAGCGCCACAAAAAAGCCCGTATACCAAATTTGGTTAAAATCAGGGGGAGGCAACTTTCGGGACAATTACCAACATAAATTCACAATAGACAAAACATAATACACAAAAGTCATAGTTCAAACCCCCCCCCAAATTCAACACACTTTTTCAACGGCTTCCTAATGTGATCAAAACTGGCTTGAATCTCTTGAATCACTGCTTGCCTTATTTTCACTTTTTAAATTTCAACATTATTATCTAGAGGCTGCGCAAAAGTAAGCCGCTTGAGTTGGCCCAAAAAAAAAATCGGCTAATGTCAGATCCGGGCTTTTTGGGAGCCATAAAACTGGCCCATTTCTCCCTATCTATCTCACACCAAATTTGCTGTTCAGCCTAACCATTCTCTGACCTCTCCAGAGCAAAGTGCAGGGCACCCATCGTGTTGAAAATACATTGCGTTGCGATACTCCAGGGACAGCTCTTCAAGATTATCGCAAAAAATGTATCTAGTAGTTGCAAATAGCTCGCTCTGATACAAGTACCACACATGAACTTTTAAAAGTACTGACGTCTTGCGGGAATTATAAACTCAGGATTCTCTTTACTCCAATATCTGACATGCTGAAAAGCAACAGTTCCGTTGGTTGAAAAGGTTGATTTATCAGAAAACATAATACACTTGTGGAAATTTCTATTGACATTTTAAATCTTATTTCCAACCCATAAACAAAAATCCATTCTTTTAGCTTTATCCATTGCTTTCAAGGTTTAGTTGAAATGAGGCTTGTAAGAGTAAATTTTATTTTTCTTTAAAACTGTTTAAATAGTAGTTTTTTTGTACCACCTCTAAATGCTAAGCTCTGTTTCTTAAGGAAAGCAATGGATTTTTATTTACGGATCGCAATATTGAAACTGTACAGGCATCGTCTTCATTATATTGCTTCTTTTGTTTTTTAACGTCAATAACTGATCCTGTTCTTTAAAATTTTTGTACCAGTTTGTGAACACCAACTTTCAAAACGTTTACACCAGAAAATTTGCGTTGGAATTCTTTTATTACATAGCAATAAGAGCACAGACCACTTTCATAGCATTTCCCTATAAAAACTCTTTTTTTCTTGGGATAGTCCACAAAGGCTGATGCCTAAGTACTAACGTACCGTGGGTGTCTTAAGTGTGGTGACAGAGAGTTTGTTCACATGGAACTTAAATATTTGGAGATTGGGAGGAGAAGGATTGAGACTTTAGGGATGAAGGAACGAAAAAAGCGGGAAGTTCAGGGCTTCTCAACTGAACTGTAAAAGGATGTACAAAATTGCACTACGTGTTGCTCTGTTGGATGCCGCCAGAGAAGGAATTTACCGGCCAGTTCCTCTAAGCAACCCGTGAAATACTTATAAAAGAGCAAAGGGGTCTCCTACAGCTCGACGGGGGGGGGGGAAAAGAGGAAGCCTTTCTGTGAGCATTGGATCATTAGTAAGACGAACGGCTCTTCTTTGAATGGAGTCAGAATGCTAATGTTGTCGGGGACGCCTTTTCCCCAATAGAACAATCAAAAAAAGGGTCTGGTTTGGGATACGTACAAATTTCAGGGTTTTCCATATTTTGACGCATTTACAACTATAACTAAAAACGATATAAAAAAACTTCCTGTATAAAAGTTTCATAGTTTTCTCTATTATCTTTTGAGCATAAAGAAAGAAACAAATGAGCATAAAAAAAGTTAAAAAAAAAAAAAAATTTAACTTTTTTCAAATGGAAACCCGAAATTTAGAATAAAAGCTCTTTTCACCCCCTTTTTTAAAAATATATTTTTGTTTATTTATTTAGCCGTATTGAAAGTATTTAAGTTTTTAATTAAAAAATCAATGGAAAATAAAAATCAGCATTGCCTTGGAAAACAAATGACTTGCTTTGTTTATACATTTTGACAACACCTTGACAAGTCTTGATATTTTGGCGTCGCTTCATTTATATCAAAAAATTCTTGGCTATGGGATATCTGAAGATCAAAAACACGAAATAATACGTCTTTTCTACCAAATAATGAAAACATCTCCCAAGTTCCCTTTAATATCACCAACGTTTTCCCGGACCGAATACCTTCGAGAAACTCGATAACTTATATTGTTCGTCGGTTTAGAAAACAAAAAGTGTTAAAGAAAAAACAGTGGCTGCAAATGAAGAGCAATATTTAAATCTTTTGCTTCATTTTGGAAGGTAAGTTTTTTTTTTAGGAGTAACAAAAAACAAAATCTAAGCGATATAACTTTTTAGAAAATCCCGAAATTTCAATTCCTTCCGTTTCAAATTATACAAACAAATCCTGGGGAAAAATTCACAGTACATTGAAGAAACATAATTTTCATCCCTACAAATTTTTACCAGTTCAAAATTTAACCGACGCTCATAAGATTCAACGAATTAATTATTGTCAAGAAATGATTCGTAATCTTCAAAACAATGGAAATTTTTTAAAACATTTTATTTACTGATGAAGCAACTTTCAATACGGCGGGATGTATAATAGAAAGATCAAGCATTATTGGCAACTGAAAACCCTCACAAAATCCCAAACCCGTTAAGATACAAGGACGTGGGTCTCTTCATGTTTGGTGTGGCATGTTGGGCAGTAAGGTTATTGGACCAATAATTTTTGAAGGACCTCTAACGGGAGATAGGTATCTGCATTTTATTCAAAATGAGATCGAAAATCTGTTTAAAACATTCCTCTTCAGCAATACAGAAACATTATCTGGCACTAGGATGGGGCACCCCACACAATGTTGCACTAGTAACTCAGTATCTTAGCGACAAATACGGGAAATTTGGATAGAAACTATTAAATGGCCGCCAAATAGCCCCGACTTAAACCCTCTGGATATATTTTTGTGGGGTTACCTAAAAAATTAAATTTATTACGAAAGGCCAGAAAATATAAACATACTAAGACAAAATATGGAAAATGAAATAATGTTACTTAATAGGAACCGGTCCGAATTTGTTTTCAACGCGATTAATCGTAAGTTGAGGAGAAACATTTTCAAGTGCAGAGAAACTGGTGGAGGTTACGTCGAAAATTTGTAATTATTTATACTTAAAGTTCGTAATAAATAAATCATTTGTTTTCCTAGGCAATAATGATTTTTATTTTCCATTGATTTTTTCATTAAAAACTTAAATATTTTCAATACGGCTAAATGAAATACCAACAAACTATATATTTTTAAAGGGAGAATGAAAAGGCCTTTTATTCTAAATAAAAATATACAGGGTGTTCCGTTTGAAAAAAGTTAACTTATTTATTTTTCTTAACTTTTTGATGCTCATTTGTTTCTTTCATTATGCTCAAAAGATAATAAAAAAAAATTTGAAACTTTCATATGGAAGTTTTTCTATTTTTTTAGTTATAGTTGAAAATGCGTGTCAAAATAAAAAAAAAAAACCTTACAGAAAAGAAAGAAATATTTTCTGGTCGAAGAAAAAAAAGCTTTTTGAACTCCCGGGCATTCATAATGTGTTTGTGCAGTTAAGTTATTCTCAAAAGTAACCCCAAGTTAAAGGGGCCCTTTGTTCTACGATCAGCATTTAAGAATTTTTTTTGACACAACCCCAAAAATACAACAACAGTAAAGGCTACATGCTAAAAAAATTTAAATTTTTTGGTTTTTTTGTATATTAATTTTTTTTGAAATCAGGTTAAAAAAGTATTTTTGGACAAGTTTTTTTTTTTTTTATACTTAAACCCAAAAAAAATGCCTGTTTGCTCTTGGTTTGATGTTTTTCCCCCTATAAATTTTAGTCTTTTTCTATCGTAGTTGATATTTTTTTGACAAGCTAAATTTTTTATCAAGAATAACTTTTTTCGTAGCTTTCAATTTTTGGTAAATTTGTCCTCTTGTTAACCGCATCTGCGGACATATTATATATGCTCATTATTTAAAAAATTAAAATTTTATTTTTTGATTTAAACAATTTTAAAAAAGGTGGGTTAGTTATTAGAATCACGAACAAATATTCATTTCTCAAAAAATGTCGAAAATGATATTCGATAATCCAAATTTTCGATGCGCATGATCTTTAAGCGACAATATATTGTTATCGTAATCGACACTCTGTATTTGAGATTGAAAAATGGACCACCTGGGCACATATCTATACCCTGGGACACCAACTATTTTTATTTATATTCTATCTTAAAGAATTTTATATGGATGTTATATTAAATAAAAAAATGAATACAAAAAATTAAGCAACCAAGATACTCTTTTAGGTTACGGAATGGTTAGAGAACCGAAAATAATAATTATAAAAAATGACCAAGCAAATCGGTCTATACAGGTAGCACATGGGTCGAGGTCAACATTGTACTATCAAGTGGCCTCCGCTTTTCAACTTCGCTATTACAATAATGACCAGCTCTTGTGGTGATTTATAATGGATAAATTAAGGACTTAATGAAAGTAACTTACGCGTAATGGAACAACTACACCAACACTAACAGATTTGAATTGTACATCTTATAGATTTTGATCTAAACACTGTTAAATATTGAATTTTTCATTAAATTCCAAAAATTAAAAAAGGTAACAAAAATCAATATTTTTTCCAGACACCTTTTTTTTAGTATTAATAACCTATAAAAAACCAAACTTTAATGGCTCTCATTAGCAGGGCCGGATTTAACCTTAGCGCACTGAAAAAAATGCCGCCCTATCACCGAAATTTTACATAAAATTATAGATTTGATATACAATTTTTGAAGTGAAACTTTTTTATCGATGTATGGAAGCAAAGATAATACTACTACGAATAGATGGTTCATTTAAATGGGGCGTTTTTTAAACAGTTCGGAGATATCAATGCTTCCGTAAATGCGAATAAAATTAAATCGGTAACCCCCGCCCCGGGAAACGGGGCAAACCATTGCGACATTGTCAATGTTGTCGCTTGTACCCAAGGGAAATTTAAAGGTGTATGGAAGCCCCAAAGCTTGGCCCCTTCGATCAAAAAAAGCAGCCCAGTATGAAAATAACTGTCAAGAGTTGGCCCCCCCGATTCTGCGCAATAACAAAATTCCACGAAATAATTTAATGTGTTGCCTACTTACACACTGATAAATCATTTAAGTTAAACACATTATAATTTTTGAGACCGGAGTACCTTTTTGGATTGATCAAAACCTTCTTATTTTATGATTAATGTTTAATAAATTGTGACTATAATTTTGTGTTTATTGTTTGTTACTTATAATATCGTAAAAAAAACTAGAGGGTTTTATGGTTTTGTTTTTCAAATCCAAGGGTAACATATCCGTCTTTTAACTTTAGGTAAGTATTTTTTTTTTTTAAATTAGGTGCTTCTTATAAAAGGGAAAGAAAAAATAATTTTAAATATAAATTATGAATAATAGAAAATGAAAATTTCATTGGAAATATTATGAAAAAAAAGGCAATCTTAACTATCTTTTAAATATTTTTCCCAATGTTTTGTATTTCTGGATTATTAAAAAGAAATAAGGTTTACATTTAGGTACTTTTATTTAAAATTTTTAATTTAGTACACTCTTTTAAAGGGGCAAAATTTTTGATTACTGGGCAGACCAGGCAAATTTTAATATATACGGTCCCTCTAATTGAATAAAGGAAGTACAATTTTGGGAAGGGTTTTTTGGGGGGCTGATTACAAACTAAAAAAAGGCAATTTTTCGTTTTCAGATATTCATCATCAAAAATTTAACTAACCCTTTTTTACACTATTCCTCCTTCTTTTTGCACAAAATGGTTGATTTTTTCACTAAATTGGCACACAATATTTCACAAACCCTTTTAAAAATTTTTTTTTTTTTAATTACACCTTTTTTTAAATTTTTTTTTAAGCAAATATGGCTGCTGTCTTTGAACTTAAAAATTCGCAATTTAATGGAAAAAAAATGTAAAATAAATAAAAATACAAGGTTTTAAAAAGGGGTTTATAAAATACGGCCACTTTAGTGAAAAAAACAAATTTACAAAAAAAGGGAAAATATAGTGAAAATGAGGTTATTTTTAAATTTTTAACGATGATGAAGATCTCGGAAACAAACTTACAAAAAAATTTTTTAGATTTTTTAAACGCCCTTAACCCCCCTATACAAATATGATCAAAATCGGAGAGGGGGGAACTTTCGGACAATACCATTTGTTTAAAAATAAATTAGATTTTTTTTTTCTTTAAATTTTTCATTATCAACTTTTTAAACTCGACATACTGTAAAACATAATATTTAACGGATACTGTTACAATGGATACTCAGGTACCAAAGGTTACTAAAATTTTTAACCACTGTTACTCTGTCTCATGAATGTTTGTTATTAGTGAAAAGTATATGCGCAAAAAGCAGTTATAAAAATTTTCACTTTTTAATGTACAACCAGAATCTTAGGATTAGATTAAACTCATTTACACTATCTTGCCCTTCTTTTAGCACAAAATTGGTGATAAATACATAATACTATCATACAATGTTTGAAATTTATTTTAAAAAATCGTGTTTTTATTTATTTACAAAGATTTTTGGTAAAAATACAAATCTTTCAAAAATATCGACCATTTAAATAGAAGGCAATATATATCAGATGATATAAAATCTAATATTACACAATAATTTTAAATATTCTATAGTAGTATTCTTTAATAACCAACAATTTTGTGCAAAAAAAAACAGTGAATGTGGGAATTTGACATTTGATGATGTCAATTTTATAGATAGTAACAAAGAATTATGGAAATCCGGCCCTGACCTACTATTCATTGCGCAAATTCCGCGGGGCCAACCCCCCTATTCCCGCTGCCCTGCACGCCTGGACAATTTTGTACTACAGTATTGGGCTTCCATACACCTTTAAACTTCCTTGCTTGTACCTTATTCGGAACACGAAGTAGCGAAAGCGGGCGGCTAAACGAATTGAGTATTTTCTAGTCGCGTTTCATCACGCCAATAGTAAAGGCCTGCCGGCAACACTGTTTAACTTTCGTTCAAGGTTAGAGCGAAAATCTCTCGATGAACATCGGCTCGCGTTAGCCAAAGTCCATTAGGGGTATCAAAAATATAGCATTGAATGGTTCATCTTATCCGGGAGTATTATCTTTGATGGAAGAT
>JAHBCN010016730.1:0-19125 GCA_019359885.1 Listronotus oregonensis
CTAGGACTGAAATAAATTTTAAAAAATTAAGTTTCGGGGGGATTGGAAGCCACTTACACTGGAAAATATGAAAAACAATTTAGGTCGCCGTTAATTTTAATTGGATAGTAACTTTTTTCTTATTCAATTATATTTTATATTCCTGCTTAAATAATCGTTTTATTTAACTATGCACGGTACCTCTGAAGTATGGATAAGATTTATATAAATGTGAAAGGTAACGGGGCGCGGGATTCGAATACTCCATTTTTGTACCAGTTTGAATTGAAATCGTATCTTTATCGAGATTTACAAAAAAAAATCTTTTAAATTTTATAGAATTTTTTTCATTTATGTTAAAAATAAAAATGCATTCATTTAAGTTTTGCAATTTCTAGCAATTTGTTTCATATTCGTGTTAAGACAAATATTTCATTTTCTTTTTAAATATCAATTTTAAGATTTAACAAAAAAAAATTCAAATAAAATTTTTTTTCGAAAAATTAACATTTTTTATTTTTTTTATTACTTTATTTTCGATAAACTTAAAAAATAAAAATATTTGTCAATTTAAAAAAAATATTCATGTTAATTTTACATCCCAAAAAAGTGAAGTCGTGATTTTAAACAAATTACCAAAATTTTAGAATACATAATTGTCTTTTATATTGTACTTAATAAATAGGTTTTCCATAATATTTAAAAACTATGCAGTTTAGACCCAGCAACCCTTATACTATGCAAATAAAGTTTTATAATAAAAGTACAATAAATATAAAAGAGCTGATGTGACGATTATTTTTTTTATAACTATATCAGAATGCTAAGTCTGCTCTTTTCTGAAAAAATTATAGGACCTGTAATTTGATTTATATTATTATTAATAATTTTTAAATATTTTTAGCAGCTTTTTCTTAACCCCTTGGGCGCACTAGCCAACCTATAGAAAATTTTAGTTCCATTCAGGGCTTTTGAAACATACTGTAGGTATTTACATTTCATTTTAAATGATGCCCAATTGCGCAATTGTTAACTTTTCGTTTACATAAAAAAGTTAAGCTCAACAAAAACTGTAATGTTATTTTATATTAACAATAATAATTTATTTATCCACTAACAGCGTTGGCGTACTGGCCAGCGTACCAGCCTCTCAAATAGGCCTTACGAGGGATTTTTTTTGCAGATTCGATTTGTATGCGGTTTTTTGCATTTGATTCGTATGAACGTCAACAAACCTAATAAACAAATTTAATTAATGGGAAATGAAAAACTGGATTTGTGTATAAAAAATGCATTTTTAAGTTTACAATTATATATTTTTTCTAATTACAGACTATGAAATGCATTCTAAAAATTTATTTTTCTAATGCACAACGGCAGTTTTTCATTACCCGTTAATAAAATTTGTTAACGAAATTTTTAGAGGTTCCTACGAATCGAATACCAAAAACCGCATTTAAATGCATCATACAGCACAAAAAATTAATCGTGCATTACTTCGTTTCCTCGACTAATATCTGTGCAAAAAGCAGTTTGTTGTTTTTGCAACATAAATAATATGTGCGGAGAGAGCCTACACTTTAAATAGAATATGACACAGTAAGAAGTCAAAACGGCAACGCTGAGAGGTACCTCAGCAGGTAAAAATTAAATATTCTAATAAAATTCGATTGTCGGCAAAAAGTACTTATACAAAGGGACTGGGCGTCTATAGTGATAACTACAATTGTCTTTGACCACACATCAAACAAAGTCTGCCTTTAACCCGTTTAAACTACATGTTACAAATAATTATTTTTTCTAAGATCAGCTTTTTAACTTTAAAAGTAGTTAAGTTATGACTTTTTAAAAGCTAAGTACACGTAAAGTATTTGCACAATAGCAAAAAAAACATGTAATTTCTAAAGACGCTATTACAGCGTCATTAACAACTAAATTAAACTTTTAGTGATTTTTCCAATTTTTTGTCTGAAGGACGTACCAACAAGGATTATCAAAAAAACATTTTGTTTGTGTTTGAATTTTTTACAAAAATCCTATTGACAGTATCGTGAATAAATAACAATTAAATTAAAATTTTTCACTTTAAAAGAAAAATATTGATATTTTTGGTACCGGTGGTTTGCTGTTAAATTTAATTACTAAAAAAATATCTATAAACTGTGCTATATCAGTAGAGATATGACTCTACTATGCTACAATTTCAGAAAAAGACTGTTAGATATAACTTTAGTTGGACAAGTATATATAACACATCTGATTAAAAGATCATGATACAAATGTTATATCTTACAGTCAATTAAAAGTACTGAAGGTAAAATATGTTTAAGAAAATTCTTAATACCAACTGAAGAAAAGTGGCTGGTTACCAAGAATAATAAACTAATAACAAAACGGCAAGAATAACAAGGATATAAGGTCCCA
This sequence comes from Listronotus oregonensis, assembly GCA_019359885.1. Classification (NCBI taxonomy): domain Eukaryota; kingdom Metazoa; phylum Arthropoda; class Insecta; order Coleoptera; family Curculionidae; genus Listronotus; species Listronotus oregonensis. Next base: position 2,404 of record JAHBCN010016730.1, read on the forward strand.
GGAATGGTAAAATAGTTTTCCATGGCACCATAGAGAATGCAAAGGTAATTTACAAATGTGCAAGGGGTCTGGTAAAGTAAAAGGTTTTGTTATAAAAGAAGAATAAAGATTGGCGGTATATGAGAGGTTTTAAAATGATATGGATTGAGAACAAAGACACATTTTTGTCTTATTCTTAGACAACTGTCACAGAGCTACAAAAAAAAAAAAAGGAAGGGAAATAGTTCAAGAAGTAGAACCTATACATACCACTTAAACATTGAGGACACAGAAGACAGGTCTGAAAGACAAGTTTTTTAAACATCATGATAATGCGGGAACTTACATAAGTAAGAAGAATAAAAATTCAGAGAGAAACAAAACTTTAAGAAAAATGAAAAAAATTAAAGGTTAATTTCATAAGTAATTTTAAAATTATCCCAAAATTCTGTCGCATTATTATCGGAAACAAACTGATTAATTATATTTGAAATCTATTTTTACCACCCTGACACGATTTTTTAATCACTACATAAAATATTGTGAAGAAAGTCAAATATTACATTTAACTATTTGATAATGGTTTAAAAAAAAATTGTGTATTCCACCCAGGGCCGTTCTTAGAGTATCTGCCGCCCGGGTGCAAGAATAATTTTGCTAACCCCAACTAACCCCAAAAGTTGATAAGAATTTGCAAATAAAAAGTTGAAATCCTTTTAAGTTTAAAAAAAAAACAAAATTGTAAAAACACATACAGTTTATTTATTATAATATAATTTTACAACTTATTTGTAATGTAATGTAATAAAGAAATAAATAAATACATACATACATACAGGACAGGATGCTAACATATCTACTAATTATTTACACAGTAAAGTTTGCTTTTCTAGCCTTTTTTAATGCAAATGTCTCAACAATGTTAGAAACATCTATATTTTCTAAAATATATTTTTCAATACATAATGATGGATAGGTCTAAAAGCCTTTCGTGCCTCATTGTGGATCGTAGATAATTTGTTATTTTAAATTTTGAAAAGCTTCTTTCCCCACTAGCTACTGTCACAGGTAATGTTAAGAAAATTCGTATAGAAATTCGTAGACTACGAGAAAGCGTTTGATACCATAGACCGACGAATGCTCCAAGCTCTAGCTCATTGTCGAATTGACCATCGATAGACCGCAATAATTGAAAATATCTATGAAACAGCAACTGCATGTGTAAGACTCCATGAGGATAAATATCTCGGTCATGAACTCCGTATAGACCGAGACAATCAAACAACCGAGATCCAAAGAAGATTGGTCCTGGCATGGGCGGCATTTGGTAACCTTAAAGATGTATTTAAATCGTAAATCCCCATAAACTTAAAAAGAAAAGCATTTAACCAATGCGTTTTGCCAGTGATGACATATGGAGCAGAGAGACTCAAATCAACTAAGAAGATAGTAAACAAATTACAAGTAACGCAGCGTTCTATAGGTTAATGCTGTGCGTCAGTCTTAGGTATCGAATCCCAAACAAGGAAGTAAGGAGAACGTCCGGTGTTGCGGATGCCATAAGAAGAATCACTACATTGAAATGGAACTGGGCTGGACACATCGCAAGGATGACAGAAAATCGATGGACCAGAAGAATCTTTAAATGGAGACGGAGAAATAAGGCCTACCGAAATAGGGGACGTCCGCCAACAAGATGAACCGATGATTAAAATGTATCACACCGAACTAGATGCAGTCAGCGCAGTGCCGCTATGAGTGGAACAGATTACGAGAGGTTTATGTCCAGCAGTGGATGCAATAGGCCTTTTCATCAGATTTTTTTTGTGCGCATGCGTCAGTATCAGCCATTTTTTTCGTACTGTTTTTTGTAAACAAGCATGTTAAAGGGCCTGTAAACACATAATTAAAATAAAAAAATACTAAAGAAAGTATAGTTATTGAAGAAAAGAAATACGAAAATAAAAAAAAAGTGCCTTAATTACCAAATAGGTTTTTTAATCGATTATTATAATGATATCAGTACGAAAAGGAACGAAGAAGCGGTGTTGTTATGAACTATGTAAGAGTGATACACGCTATAAATCATTTAAATACAATACAATTTAATCAATATAACAATTGTATATAGGTGGTAGGCCTAATTAGAATAAAATTATAGATACTTTTTGTATAGTAAAGAAGTAATGATGCCTAACCTCTCAATCGGCTCACTCCTTTTTTCTTTTTAAAGACGTCCATGACATTTCAGCTACCTTTTTAATTGCGTACAATTATGGGCTTTAACTGAATTATAAATCAGTGAAGCATCATCAACGATTTTTTCCAGTAAATGATTTAATTGGGGAGATAATACTGCATTCCCAGCCATTGTCGATCAAAACAGTACGAAACTTTTGAATTGCCGCTATTTCAACATGGCGACTGCGCTTGCGCTTGTCACATGATGAAAAGGCCTATTGGGCTTATTATGATGATGATGCGTCAAAAAATTTTGTGTTTGAAGATTTTAAGAAGTATAAACCAATTAGGCTTTTTTTTCTAAAAATGCCAACTTTTGCAAAGAAACTTTTTAGAAATGTTTATTTTGTCTAAATATTTCAACACTTTAATTAAACTATATTTCACTAATAAAAAAAGGAAAATGTTTTATTATTAGTATTATTAATGTTAGTATTACTATTCCAATTACAAAATCGTTACCACAATATAAATTTAACTTAAAAAAAAAATATTTAAATTTTATTTGACCGCGCATAGAAAGATAGATAGATCGATAGAATATTGTGTATCATAAAGCTTTAGAGTAATAAACAATATATTTTTGGAATAATTATTTTTTTCCAACTGAAATTCATAGATAAAAGACAGGACAACATCTATTGTCATATATATATGGGACATTTCACGTCAAACGGATCATCGGCGCCCTCAAAATTAGAATAAATCTATTAAGATAAATTAGGGCTCAAATTACTTGTATACAAAAGAACTTTCGAAAGCCATGTGGTATTTTTTGAAATTCAACATGACGGCTCCAATATAGCGGTCGGAACCTGGAGAAAAATCAAATGTCCATTAATAAAAGCTTGCAAAAATAAAAATTTGCAACCGATCAGGTCGAATTTTGGCTCAGATTACAGTTGATGGACTTGCCTAAAAAGCTGATTTGGTAGGTTGCCAAAATCCGATATGGCGAATCCAATATGGCGGTTAAACTCCAATATGGTAGTCTCATTTTTGAAACACAACTGATTTGCATCAATTTTGGTATACGAGGGTTTTTAGGGTTTTTGATTACGAATTTGAGGTCAAATTATCAAAATTTAAGGTGCCGGATCCAAGATGGCAAATGAATTTTTTGAAAATTAACCGATTTGCACCAAATTTGGTGTATGGGGGTTTTTGGAGTTTCTGATTGCGAATCCGAGATCAAATTGGCAAAATTCAAGATGGCAGGTCCAAAATGGCGGATCCAAGATGGCGGATACAAGATGGCGGATCCAATATGGCGGACCTTTTTTATAAATTAATATGTTTGCCTAAAATTCGTGATCAGCGTTCCAAAAAACATATGTACACCAAATTTGGTGCAAAGCGGTTGATTTTTAAAAAAACTCATCCGTCATTTTGGATCCGCCACATTCAATATTGGATTTTTAACCGCTATATTGGATTTTGACAACCTACCGCTCCAGCTTTTTAGAAAAGTCCATCAACTGTCATTTGACCCGAAATTCAACCCGATTGGTTGCAAATTTTTATTTTTACAAGCTTTTATTACTGGAAATTTGAAAGTTCTTTTCTATACAAAAAATTTAAGCCCTAATTTATCTTAATAGACTTATTCTAATTTTGAGGGCGCTGATGTTTGACTTTTATTTATTAAATATATATATATATATATATATATATATATATATATATATATATATATATATATATATATATATATATATATATATATATATATATATATATATATATATATATATATATATATATATATATATATATATATATATATATAATATATATATATATACTACTTTATAATAAAACAATAAAAGCCTCCAATAAGAAACTAATAGCTATATTGCTATGCCTTACACTCGTGGAGAAAAATAAAACACATTCTGTCTAAACACAACATAACTGTTTGCCACAAGGCTCAAAATTAGATAAGTACATTATTAACACCATTAAAAGTAAAGTGCCAACCAAAAAAAGGCCAATTTACTATACTCAATATCATGCTTAAATTGCCACAAAAATACATTGGAATCACAACACCTAGAAAGTAGACTAAACGGTCATAAATATACTAAAATCGCCTCCACCGCGCTACACATACATGAGTCCTAAATAAAACATCAATTTAACTTTAAAAAAACAAAAATATTAACTACAGACTCAAACTACCAAAAATTAAAAATAAAAGAATTGATTGAAATTAAAAAAGAAAAAAAAAAGGAACTAAATGACGAAAAAGATGTAAGCAGCCTGAGTCAAATTTATCATAATTTAATAAACCCAAGCTAAATATCCAGAAAAAAAAAAAATATATATATATATATATATATATATATATATATATATATATATATATATATATATATATATATATATATATATTTTAGACTGATCTGTGTAATTTAAATTAAAAATAAATAGTTTTATTTATTATCAAAAAAATTTAAAAAATAAAAAATAATAATAACATTTCTTTAAACTAATTTCTTTACCAGAAAGAATCAAAACAACTTCAAGGTATGTATAATACTTATCCTGTATTTTTGGTTTAATATTTATATAATTTTTTTTAATCTGTTTGTAAACATGACGTCTATAAAAGTAAAATCTTAAATATGTGTGTCCAACAACAAAAAAATTATTTTAGTAGTGTTTTAAAACTTTTTAAATGTAATTTTTTAATTTTAGAATAAAACTTGAAAAAGCACAATATAATGTGCGAAACGTCGTGCTAAAAACTTACTTTCCAATTTATTTGTTAACCTGTACCCAAGAAAAACTCTATAAAAAATAATTTATAAAATGGTTGAAGAAAAGAAAGAAATATATATATATATATATATATATATATATAAAATATATATATATATATATATATATATATATATATATATATATAAAAGGGCAAAGGTAGTGGGTGTGCAGTCTTTTTTAAATTATTGAAAAAGGATTGGTGGCCTGTTTAAAGGGAAACCCTTTTCTGTTTTGCAAGCTTTCGAGAGTTTATTATTTTCTCCCCCCCCTCAGGACCCCAAATAAAAATAAAGTTTTTTTACAATTAGAAAAACTCCTAAAAATTAAAAAGTTTAACTCAAAAGTGGGTTGCTATGTGGAAACAAGCAATATCCATGCGGATAATCAAATTTATCTCCATATGTATTTAAAAAAATACATCTTTAAGGGGGAAAAAATTTTATTTAAAAACTTAAAAGAGAACCGAAATGAGAACACGGGAAAAGCGGGTTAAATTCTGACAGACGTGATCGAATGTATAAAACCATCTGAATTTGGGTCACCCATTCGTTCTCAAAACTTCAATTGAGAGGGATGCGAGATTAATGACATGTAAAGAAAGAAACATATCTTTTTTATTTCTGGGGCAGGATCTATATAATAATCCAGGAACTGTTCCACAGTACAGTACCTGACTGGTAAAATTTATTTATCCCTTTTTTTTAATTTTAATTTTGAGATTAGTATTAAAGTATGCCAAGACCCGTGGAAAAGGTGAAACACCCAGCACTTCCTGTCATTTACATTTTTTCATGGTTTGACTTTTTTTTTTTTTTTTTATAGTATAAAACTTTAATTTTAGAAGAAAATAGTATAAAATGACTACAGAAAAGAAAACAAGGGAAACCTCTCCCAAACGTCAAGGAAAAACAAATTATAAAAAAAACCTTGAAAGAATTATTCGTCAGGGCTGGACAGTCAATTAAGCTACGATATTTTTCTTGTTCAAACCGTAATAAAATAACTGTAAACCGTGCTAAGATCTGAGATGTCACTTTTTTTTGTTGAGAACGTTGGATTCCGATTTATATGGACCATTTTTTAGGAATAGTCTTTTATGATAGAATTGACATTTTCTAAGATCTCCGCAGATCCCGTCCTTTGGTGATCATCAACCAAGACATGTTCCGCTAAAGCACATGGAGAACACCTCGCCTACAATCACTTTTGTGGGAATTTATGCGGCCTTTTAAATTTCTAGATGTCGCCAACATATGACGTTACAATTTTTACATGGTATTTTATATACAAAAGCCGGGCCTTTCATCATCTGTCAGGGGAGATTTAGTTTTAGAATAAATTTGAGAAACATTTTAGTGTCTTTTCGCTATCTTTATATCTGATTGTTTGAAAATGTTAGTTAATTTATCTGTTAGTGTTTCAATATATGGTAAAGAAAAAACATTTGTGTTTGTAAAGGGTTTTTTTCATTTAAATTGCTGATATTAGTGTTGTTTGAGTTATTTTTATAAGAGGATAAAGTTAATGGTTGTGAAGGTCTGTCATGATGTTTTCCTTATTATATTGTTTCTAAAGGGAAATTTATTAATAAGTTTTCGGGTAAGAATTCTCCAAAAAATGCCCTTAAGTTTTTTGAGCTTCTATCCCTGTATTGAGGGTGATTGTTTTCTGCTCTGTTTTTCATTCCAAAGGATGGGGTTTATTTTAGTCTTAATCGGATGGTTGGAAAAATATAAAAACCTGGAACCAATAGGTTTTAATTTGGTGACTTTCCTTAAAATTTTCATTCGTTTTTTGGGATTTTTTCCCAGAAAAAAAAATCCAATCCAGAAAAAAAAAAACCTCCTAATGGCCCACTCTAGACATTTCCCCGAAAAACAAAATTTCTTTTTTTTAAATCCAAAAATGATTTTCCCCTTTTTTTCCCAAACAACTAAATGCTAAATAAAAACCAACTTTTTCTTTATTTCCAAAAATTATTCTCATTTTAAACAAGAATTAAATTTCTCTAAACTCTTTTCCAGGCAACCCGATATAAAAATTTAACTTGTTCTCAGAGCCAAGCCCCACCTCCACAAAAGTTTGGGGGATTTCAGGCGTGTAATACCATGTAAAGAAAATGTAACAACAAAGACACAGAAAGGCAAACTGGAGGACTTCTCTAAGAAAGGACATCCTTCAGTTTGTTAACGGAAAAAATAATTAACTTTTCGGGAATATTCTTCCAAAGGTTCTTTATTTTTTTTTTTTTGCCCCATGAAAATTTTCCCTTTTTATTTCTTCTATAAAGAAAGTTTTTATATATAAAAAAAATTTCAAACCATGAAAATTTAAAATTTTTCCTCCAACCTGCCAATCCCAAAGTGGAAATAAAATGGCATAAAAATTTACTCAGTCGAGAACGTGGAACTTGTTAACAAAGATCCTGCGGTTCTTTTTCCTTTTTCGCATTCATTCGAACGTCGTTGGGGTCCGTTTATAAAATTGTTCGCTTTCAAACCGTGCTTCATTTTTCAAAATTTTAAATTCCCAGTTTTCAATACATATGGGGATTACGGTTCCGGAAACCCCTTGGGGTTTCTTAAGGTTTTTTAAAATTTTTTCAAGAAAATTTTTTTGAGAAGGGAAAATAAAAACTAAACGAAAAAAGAGAAAAGGGGGAAAGCCCGGGCCATAATCCGGTTTAAGCCCACCCGGTTTCGATATTTTTCTTAACTAGTCAGTCGCGACTACTCTCCCCCTATATATATATATATATATATATATATATATATATATATATATATATATATATATATATATATATATATATATATATATATATATATATATATATATATATATATATATATATATATATATATATATATATATATATATATATATATATATATATATATATATATATATACAGTGTGTCCCAAATTGGTGGGGAATGTAGGGGATCTTGGAAACCACGATAAAATAGAAAATCGGTTAAATGGGGAAAGTTTTGGACAATTATGTTAGTAAGCTAATGCCGTTTACTACATGGTTCTATCTATTCAGGTTTTTGAGAAATTTTGAAAAAACCGAAACATGCATTTTAAAAAATGGCCATATTTTTTTTTTATAAGTGAAAATTTTTCAAATCTGTAAAAACTTCTTCAAAGCAACTTTTTTTGTAGAAATATGACCAAGTAGTCAATTTTTATTTTCTACGTTTCGGCTTTTTAGAATCATCATCAACTTTATTTTTTTCTTTTGAACGCCATATTGGATTTTTACGCAGCCAAATAGTGCTTTTTATTCCCGATTTCAACAATGTATAACATGTTATAATTTATGAGTTTATAACCTCTTTATTTCAAAAAACAAATATTTTCTCAGTTGGCCTTGATTCCGGCGAACGTCATTTTTTTTTAAACAATAAAATATTAGTAATTGGCAAAATAGATAAGCTGAAGAGAAATTTTACAAAAATGGGAACATAGCTATAACGTTAATCCGTTTTACAACAAAATGTAATGGCCCCTATGAAAAAGTAAAAGTTTATGAATCATTTATCAACTTTCTTTTTCATATGGGCCAAATTTTTTGTCGCAGCCAAATAATTTCTTTTTATTCTTATTTCAACAATGTATAACATGTTATAGTTTAGGAGTTTATAACCTCATCCCTTCAAAAAACAAATATTTTCTCAGTTTTGGCCTTGATTCCGGCGAATTTATCTAGCGTCATTATAAAGGTTAGCTCGGGTACGTTATTAAATTTTTTTAACGAAAATGATTAATTATTTAAAGAAAAACTTGATATTTTGCAACGTTATTTCCAAAACAATAGAAATTTAATAAAGCTGCAAAACGTATTTCGACAATTTCCCTGAAGGCAACATCCTAAACTAACATACTTTCAAAAACTGGTTACAACTTTGCTTAAATTCGGAAGTTTTAAAAACCACGACCTAAGAATACGTTGAAGAAAATCGACAACGAGATGCTACAGTTAACCAACAATTTAAAGAAAATCAACATCTTCAGCCAGGGATGTTGGATGAAAATTCCACTCACCTAAGTTAACCATTCATCGTTAGGACTATTTAAACAAATATCGTTAATATGTTGAGAAATATGGACAACATTTTGAATTTAGGTCGTTATTTTACATCTTCATTTTAGTAGGATTATTAGTTTAGCCACTTTTCATTTTTTTTTGTTTTCACTTGTTTCAATTAACGGTTAGGTGTAGTCTTGTTGTAACACGGCATTAACGTTATAGCTAGTTCCGAAACCCATTTCTGTAAAATATCTGTTTAGCTTATCTATTTTGCCAATTACTAATATTTTATTGTTTACAAAAAAAAATTACTTCGCCGGAATCAAGGCCAACTGAAAAATATTTGTTTTCTAAAATAAATGAGGTTAAAAACTCTTAAATTATAACATGTTATACTTGTTGAAATCAGAATAAAAGTACTATTTGGCTGGGGGTAAAAATCCAATATGGCGTCCATATGAAAAAATAAAGTTGATGATTTCTAAAAAGCCGAAACGTAGAAAATAAAAATTGACTACTTGGTCATATTCTACAAAAAAAGTTGCTTTGAAGAAGTTTTTACAAATTTGAAAAATTTTCCTTAAAAAAAAAAATATGGCCGATTTTCGAAAATGCATGTTTCAGGTTTTTCAAATTTCTCAAAAACCTGAATAGATAAACCATGTTGGTCGGCATTAGCTTACTAACATAAGCCAAAACTTTCCCCTTTACCGATTTTCCATCTATCGTGGTTTCAAATCCCCAACATTCCCCACCAATTTGGGACACACTGTATATATATATATATATATATATATATATAAAATATATATATATATATATATATATATATATATATATATATATATATATATATATATATATATATATCCCAAAGAATAGTGGGGATGCAGTCTTTTTTGAATTATTGAAAAAGGATTGGTGGCCTGGATTTAGTAATGAAAACCCTTTTCTGTTTTGTCAAGCTTTCGAGAGTTTATTATTTTCTCCCTTCCTCAGGACTAACTAAAAGTAAAGTTTTTTACAATTAGAAAACTAACCTAAAAACTTTAAAAAGATTGAACTCACCAAAGTGGGTTGCTATGTGAAAACAAGCAATATCCATGCGGATAATCAAGATTTATCTCCATATTTGTGTTACAAACTACATCTTTAAGGAAAAATTCACTTAAAACTTAAAAGAAAACCGATATGGGAACACGCGGAAAAACGCGGTTAAAAGTTCTGACAGAAGTGACAGAATGTTTAAACTGTCTGAATGGATCAGCGACATTCGTAACTAGAAAACTTCGATTCAGAAAAGGATGCGAGATTAATAACGTGTGAAAGAAAGAGACATATCTTGTTTATTGCTACAGCGCAGGATCCATATAGTAATTTAGGAACAACTGTTCATCGAATCTTGTACAGTACCTGACTTAGTAAATTAATTTATATTATTTTAATTTTTATTTTAAGTAATTAGTATTAAATGTATGCAAAAATGTGGAAAACGGTGAAACACCTAGCACCTCCTGTCATTTTCTTTTATTAGTGGTTAGACTTTTTTGGTCTATGACTTTTTTAAATTTTTGAAGAAAATAGGTATGAAAATGACTTCAGAGAGGAAAAGGGGGGGAAACACCGTCTCCCAAACGTCAAGGAAAACAAATTATTGAAATTCTTGAAAGAATTAGTCGTCAGAGCTGGGGAAAAGTCAATTAAGCTACGATATTTTTCTTTGTTCTAACCGTAATAAATAACTGTAAAACCGTGCTGAGATCTGAGATGTCACTTTTTTTATTGAGAACGTTGGATTCAAGGTTTATATGGACCATTTCTAGGAATAGTCTTTTGTGATATGAATTGACATTTTCTAAGATCTCAGCATGCTCCCAGTCAATTTGGTGATCATCAACCAAAACATGCTCCGCTAAGGCACATGAATGAACTCCTCGCCTACAATCACTTTTGTGGGAAGTGATGCGGGCCTTTAAATTTCAAAATGTCTGTCCAACATATGACTTGTTACAATTTTTACATGGTATTTTATATACAATGCCGAACCTTTCATCATCTTTTTAGGGAATTTAGTTTTAGAATAAATCTGAGAAACAGTTTTGAGTTGTCTTTTTTGCTATCTTTACATCTGATTGTTTAAAATGTTGGTTAATTTATCTGTTAATGTTTCAATATATGGTAAAGAAAAAAACGTTTTTTGTAAGTTATTTACTTTAAATTGCTGTTATTAGCATTGTTTGAGTTACTTATATAGGAAGATAAATTAAGGTTGTGAAGGTCTGTCTATAATGTTTTCGGTATTGCATAGTGTACTAAAAAAAATTTATTAATAAGTTTTTTTGGGGGAAAATTTCCAAAAAATTTAGTTGTTTTTTAGCTCATCCTGTATTGAGGGGGAGTTATTTTACTGCTCTATTTTTTACCTGGATGAGGTTTATTTTAGTTCTAATCGGATGGTGGAAAAAAATAAAAAACCGATTGGAACAATAAGGTTTTGGACCATTTTCAAACAATCAGATTAAAAAAGCGAAAAAACAAAAAAAACTGTTTCTCGATTTATTTAAAACAAATCCCCCCTGAAAGATGAAATTTTGGTTTAATAAAATACCATGTAAAAATTGAACAAGTCATATGTTGGACAGAATCTAAAATTTAAAAGGCCGCATCATTTCCCCCAAAAAATGATTGTAGGCGGGGGTTCATTCATGTGCCTTAGCGGGCAGTTTTGGGTTTATGATCCCAAATTGAGGGGGGATGCGAGATCTTGAAATGTCAATTCATATCCAAAAACATTCCAGAAATGGTCCAAAAAAACCTTGAATCCCGTTTCAAAAAAAAAATACTCCAGATCTCAGCATTTTACAGTTATTTATTACGGTTTAAAAAAAAAAAATATCTTTAAATTACTGTCCAGCTCCTGACGACTAATTTTTTAAAAATTTAATAATTTGTTTTCCTTTTCTTTGGGGCTGTTTCCCTCCTTTTCCCTCTAACATTTTTACCTATTTTCTTGAAAATTAAAAATTATAGACCAAAAAAATCAACCACTAAAAAAGAAAATGAAAGGTGTAGGGTTTCACCGTTTTCCCCCCATGTCTTTGCATACATTTAATACTAATTATTTAAAAAAATAAAAAAAAATAAGAAAAATTTTAAATTTTCTAAGTCATACTTTCAAGATTCGATGAACGGTTTTTCCCCAAATTACTATATATCCCCTTTTAAAAAAAAAAGATATGTCTTTTCTTTCACACGTTATTAATCTCGCACCCCTTTTTGAATGAATTTTTCTAGTTACAATGTCGGTGATCCATTCAGACAGTTTAAACATTCTGTCACTTTGTCAGAACTTTTAACCGCGTTTTTCCGCGTGTTCCCTATGGGTTTTTCTTTTAAGTTTTAATAAATTTTTTCCTTAAAGATGGTTTGTAACACAAATATGGAGATAAATTTTGATTATCCCATGGGTATTGCTTGTTTTCCAAACAACCCACTTTGGGGAGTTCAATCTTTTTTAAAATTTTTTGGGTTTGTTTTTCTAATTGTAAAAAAAAAATTTTTTTTTTGTTAGTCCCGAGGAAGGGGGAAAAAAATAAACCCCGAAAGCTTGAAAAACAGAAAAGGGGTTTTATTACTAAATCCAGGCCACCAACCCCTTTTTTTTTAATTCAAAAAAAATGCATCCCCATACTCTGGTTTTTTATATTTTTTCTTTAAATAGTCAGTCCCACACTCTCCTCTTTTTTTTTTTTTTTATATATATATATATATATATATATATATATATATATATATATATATATATATATATATATATATATATATATATATATATATATATATATAAATATAAAAATTAAAAGGGGCCAAAAAAATCAGTTATTTTTTTTCTCCACCCAAAAATTCTCGAAGATGCCCAAAAAGCTTCAAAAACGGGGCTCAAAATTTTTAAATTTTTTAAAAAGGGTTTCCCTGGTTTTTTTTAAATTTTTTTTATTTAAATAAATGAAAAAAAGGGGGTTTTTTCTATTTTTTCCCCAAGTGGAAAAAAATATTTTAAAGAAAATAAATGAATGGATCTTATTAGGATAAATTTGTTACAAAAAAAATTTTTTTTGGGGAAAAAATTTTTTCTTCAATGTTTGACTTTCACAAAGCTTTGAATTTCAAATTTTCGGTTTTTTTCAATTTGCTAAACTATTAGAGTTAGAAAAAAAATTAAAGGGAAAATTTTTAGTACGTCTAAAAAACAAAAAGAAAAAGTCCCCCTCGACCCGTAATCAATTAATTGCAAAAAGTTAAAGGGCCCTTTAAAAATTTATTTTTTTAAAAAATTTTTTTTTTTTACGAACTGAAAATTGATAATAAGACAAAAAAATTTTTGGGGGAAATTTGTAATTTCATCAAATCTGCCAAAATTTGACAAGTAAGATATTTGGATTATCAAAGATAATACTACTAGGAAAGATGAACCATTCAATGCTATATTTTTTTATAAGGACTTTGGCTAACGCGAGCCGATGTCCATGAGAGATTTTTGCGCTATCCTTGAAAAAGTTAAACAGTGTTGCCGGCAGGCCTTTTCTATTGGCGTGATGGCTTTTCTAGAAAATACACAATTCGTTTAGCCCCCCCCTTTCGCTACTTCGTGTTCCGAATAAAAGGGACAAGCGACAGACATTGACAATGTCCCCCATGGTTTCTACCTCGATTCGCTGGGGCAGGGGGTTTCCGACTTAATTTTATTCGCATTTACGGAAGCATTGATATCTTCGAACTGATTCAAAAATGTATTTTATTAAATATCTTTTTAACATAAAAATCTAAAAATATATCCAGAATGTATTATATTATATTGTAACAGCAATTTATTTATAATACTACAGCTACACGTTGATATGTTTATGAGATAATTTATCGAAAAGTGCAGATTTTCTTAATTTTTATTTTCCTAAACAACAGAAAAAAACGGCAAGAAAAGTTTGACGCTGCCAAGATAATAACGAATTCCTAAGTTTGGTTGTTCTTCGGCCCAAGTATAATTTGCCGGGACAAGCAGTCTACTGCCGGGAGTCGTTACTTTAACGATGTCGCTAATGAAACAATTTAGAGAAGCAATTAGGATAAATGACACATCCTTTGCACACTTTCTCCCTGAGTACATATAAATCAGGGAAAATGGACTCACCGGCATCATTTAACTTTAAATTTAATGTAATTTTTCTGCAGTAACTATGTATTTGCATAACAATGGAATATTCTATTTGAATCGAAAAACAAATAAATTTAAACAGCAATAAATGGATAATTTTTGTAGTTAGAATAAAAGTAATCGAAGAGAATTTAATACCGATGTTAATTTGTTAAATTAGTAATTATTACTAAAATAAACCATACCAAAATACTTTATCTTTGGAACTTTTGTGATAAGTAGGTCTGTAATTTTTTTGTTTATCCCTATGGATGAAAAAGTGGTTTTTTCCAAGGGTGATACAAATATTTAATTTTTTCAAATTAATTCGGGAATCGATTAACTATAATAAAATAAAACTCAAATTCGCCCCCTTAATCTGAAACAAAGCGCGGCATAGTTTTAGTAAATTATCTCAAAAAGTTTCTTCTTCTAAAGGGGGATGTTTTAAAAAAATACAATTGTTATTGGGAGTTTTCCTATTAAAAGGTGATGTTATCAAAATTTTTATAACATTAATATTTAGATTTTTTTACCTAACATGGTTTTTAAAAAGATTAGATAAAGTGATTTACTAAAAACAGAATGCGACAAGGCAAACACTGCCGTGGTCGAACCAGGTTGGATGCTGCGTGCGGCCTTCCGGCGGGAACCTCGTTGAGTGGATACGCACCTTGACCAAGGAGGTTTGAAGTTATATGGAAGCCCAATGCTATGGCCTATTCGATCAAAATGTCCAGCCCACTATGAAAATAACTGTCAGAGTGAGCCCCGCCGATTCTGCGCAAAACAAAATTCCACGAAAATTTTAATGTGTTGCCTACTAACACACTGTATGTGTAGTTAGGCAACACACTATACTTTCTGAGAGTCGGAGTCCCGTTTCTGGTGCAACGGCGGTATAAAACTATATTCGCGCTGTACCATCAACCGTCGTCGTCTCATCAACCCTCCTTCCAAGCGAATTTAAGGTTTCGTTGTGATTTCGTCATTTTCATTGTGGCTTGCGCCGTATTAATTTCGATTGTTTTGCTTTGTGTCACTATATTGTGTACCTGCAGAAATTTTTTGATTGATAAGAATATTCTTATTTTATGATACCACAATGTTTGTGCATTTCTGTGGATCATTAAAACAAATAAGATTTTTATTTAGGTAGCCATATTTTAATTAATAATTTAGTCATTTTTAAAAGTATCAAAATTTTCAATTACTGGACAGACCAGGCAAATTTTAATATATACAGGTCCCTTTAATTGAACAAAAGAAAATACAATTTTATGTAAAAGTTCCTTCTGCTTTTTCTGTATTTGTTTAAAAAAAAATTTAAAATTTTTTGGGTATCTCAATCTTTATGTACAAAATTTATACTTTGTTAAATTTGTTTATGTTATATTCTTTAAATTAGTGTCACCTCGCATGAGGTGACACTATTTTATTGTACTTTTATACAAATTATAAATTTATAGGCGCTGGTTACAAATCTAAAGTAACTTTTTATCGACGTTTTATTTTTCATTTATCAATCCTTAAATACGACAATTAGATTAAACTCATTTGCACTATATTTGCCCTCTTTTACCACAAAATTGCTGCATGAAACTATCATACAATGTTTGAAATTTATTTTAAAATCGTGTTTTCATTTATTTTACTAAGATTTTTGGAAACATAATAGTATCGTTTAATAACCAGCAATTTTGTGCAAAAAATAAAAAAAACAGTAAATGTATAAGTACCTAGTTTAAATTTGACATTTGATGATGCAACTTTATAGATAGTAACAAGACTTATGGAAGTCCGGACCTGACCAACTATTCATTGCGCAAACTCGCGGGGCCGATTCCCCTATTCCCGCTGCCCTGTACGCCCAGACAATTTTGTTCTACAGCATTGGCCTTCCATATACCTTCAAACTTCCTTGACCTGAAACGTGTCGGTTAAATTTCTAATGCGTCTCTCTGCCGAAAGTGGTATTTTTATTATCTTACTGTGTTAATCGGTTAAAATGAAGTGAGTAAGGCTTTTTTGTCTTTATGACAGCTTGCGAAGGCTTATACGGTACTTAAGTACGGTGCCGCGTTCTTTAGATGTTTAAGCCATTTTGGTCCCTAGCCAATGCTGTCCATGTGCCGAAACCCGAAACATACAGATATTGCATTTCACGGCACTTTTAATCAACGTAGTAGTGCCCCAAGGACGTTATACAAATAACTACTACCTCTAAACTAGCCCCATTAACGTCGAGGTAATGTCATCCAGACATACATTTTAACGTGGGTTCCGAAAAAACACTCAAAACGGGTTCACTGGCGGTTACCCATCCAATTGCTAACCGTGCTCGGTGTCGTTGAATTTCGCTGATCTCACGCAGCAATGGCCGTTTTATTTAAAAGAAAAACCTAATTGACCACTTAATTTTATTAGAGGCGTGATAGTTAGGTAATCGGTGAAAAAAGAACTTTTTTGAAAAATATTTTTAAAAATAATACTAGCATAAATTAACATTT
>JAHBCN010016731.1:0-19258 GCA_019359885.1 Listronotus oregonensis
AAAGTTAAGATAACCAAAACGGAAACAAAAATTAATAAAAACAATTTTGCTTTAGAACGAAGTAAATCAAAAATAAACTAGTTAGTGGTTTGCGCTGAAAAGCCTTTTAATAAATACGGGGGAGGACATAAAGTCCGCCTTCCCCTTTTTTTTCCGAAGCTTTAAAGTTTTTTAAAAACCCAAAATTTAAGATGTTAGCATGAAAAATGATACAAGTTTTAAAATGACATTTTAAGTGTCACAGTAACGCCGTGCCCCCATCATTGTTTTTTTTTTGAAAAAAAAAATGGGGCCCCCTTTAAAGGGGTTTTTTAAATGCGGCACCCCGGCATAAACCCTTTTGAAAATTCTTTTAAGGGTTTTTTTCCAGTTTTTTAAACCCAATTTCCAAAAAATTAATTTTTCGGGCTTTTTTGGGCCTTTTTTCTTTTAAAATTTTTTTTGCTTTTTACAAATTTTTTTTTGTTTTAACTCTTAGCCCTTTTTAAAATTTTAACCCAAAAATAAAAAATTTTTTAAAATCAATGAGTATCAGAATTTTTTTTCCCTTTTCCAATTTTGGGACGAATAATATTTCAGCAATTGTTTTTAAAATTTGGTTATCTGTTTTTAATCTTTAAAATCAACCACAAGAATTACCAAAAAAAAAAAAGATTTTAATTTTTTTGATTTGTCAATTTCGTCACAAATATGTTACAAAAACCCCAAAAAGGAAGATAAGGACATCTATTTGCTCTTCAGGCCACTGAAAAAAATGTTTGGAAAATTTTGTTAGAAAAAAACCAAACGCCCCCCGACTTGGTCTGCCTGTGTGGGGGGAGCACACCCCGTTTGGGGGAAAGGGATATTTATGGCCTACATGGGTTGAGCAAAAAAAAAATTTTTTTAGAATTCAGCTGAAAATCCTTCTGTTTTTGACCCCCTTGGGGGTTTGGGAGAAGGGGGGAAAAAAACGTAGATGAAATTTTAATTTTCCCTTTAAAAAAATGGAAAACAATTAATTTGGAACGCACTTGAAAACATACACTTGCAAAATCCTATCTGGAAAAAATTTTTAAAATTTAAAAAGGGTGCGGCTGCTCGTCCCCCCCAGAATAAAAAACATTTAAAATATATAGAGTTTTGAAGACCGCTTTTTTTTTCATTCCTTTTTTGTTAAAACTTTTGGTCCTTTGGGTGAGGGGGAAGGGGGGTTTTTTAAATTAAATTTGCAAAAAAAAACCCATGCAAAAAAATCAGTTTTATTATCCAAAAAATTTGGGGTTTTGCTGTGCAACGGGGAATTTCAGCATCGGTACTAGGTACAATCCAGGAAAGCCCCAAATTTTTTTTAATTTTTTTAAAAAAAATTTTTGTTTTTAGTTAATTTTAAAATATTGTTATTTGGTATTTATAACATTATATATTTTATGGTTAATTAATTTAATGAATAAACAATGTTTTTAATTATTTTAAAAAAATCCTTTTTTTTTGTGTTTCGTAAAAATAGATGCCACCATAGGTTATTTAATAAAGTTTACATGGTAACCTTGGATGTTAATCAAACATAACCCTGTATGTTCTTTGATTATCCTTTTAAGTTTTATGAAATAATAAATATAAAAATATTATAACACACAGGGTTTCCCCAAGCCATCCGCCTTGTCACAAATCCATAAAATATCGGCATCGATATCTGAAAGGTTGAAATGTGGCGACTCACAATAACCGAACTGATGAATCGACTCCCTTGACTGATTTATGTCGAATGTGGTAAATTGTGTGTAAATGGATTCGGCCAAATGGCATGTCCGGAATATGGGCTTTTGGCTATCTTAAAAGCTACGGGTTTGTGAGGGAAAATGATACTAAGGAAACGGTTGCGTATCATACGCAGTGGTGTTAAAAAATAATTTAGGAAAAAATATGAAAATAGAGAATTTCAAACCCCCCGGGGATGATTTTTTTACTTTGGGGAAATTTTTTTTATTGATCGGGTTTTTTTTAAAAATGTTTTTTTGGGGTTTTTATTTTTTGCCTTTTTTTTTAAAAAGGTGTTTTTTTTTTCATATATTTAGGTACCTCTTGTAGTTTTTATTTTCCCTTTTAAAAATTTTTTCAACATGGATTCAGAAATTTTTAAAAAAAAAAATTTTAAAAAAAAAAAAACCCTTTTGCCCCCTTAAATTTTAAAAAAAGAATAAAAATACCAATAGTGTTTTATTAATAGAATTAAACAAGGAACTTTTTTAAGTAACGTAATATCATTTCGCTTAGGTCATTTTGGTTTTAAATTTTTAAATGTACAGGGGCCTTTTTTTTCAAACTCTTTAAATTAGGAAAAAAAACTTTATTTTTTTTTTTTTAAATATGAGCCCCATATTTTTTTTTTGAATTAAAAAAAAAAAATATCGAAACCCCCAAAACATTAGAAGTTATTCGTTGAAAACTTATTTTTTGGGGGCTATTTTAATAGTAATAACATTGAATAAAAAAAAAAAGGGGGGTATGAAAAAAAAATTTTTTAAAATTTGTTTTTTTAAAACAAAATATTATTTTGACGTATTATAAAATTTTTGAGTAAATTTTTTATTTTTTTAATTAAATTAAAAAAAATTTTTAAAAAAAACCGTTAAATGTTAAATAAACCTAATTTTTTTTAAAAAATTTAAAACTTTTGGCTAACATTAATGTGAAAACCAATTTCTAGGAAAAAATTTAAAGTTATTAGGAAAAATCCCCAAAAAATTGTTTTTTTTTTGCCACCTATCATTTTTATTCAATGGTATTACCATTAAAAAAACATGAAAATGAGTTTTGAAACGAATAAGTTTTTTAAAAAGTTAGGAATTTCGGTTTGGTTATAAATAGAAAAATGCTTGTTTTTTTAAAATTTTTCATCCGACCCAAAAAAAAAAAGGGTCAAAATTTTAAAATAAGAAAAAAAAAATGCTTTTTTTAAAAATTTTTTTTAGTTTGACACTAAATTTTGGGGGCCCCGAATTCAAAAATTTTAAAAAAAAATGACCTAGGGGGTATAAATTTTTTTACATAATAAAAAATTTTTTTCTATTAATCAAGCACTATTTTGGGGGTTTTTATTCATTTTTAAAGTTAATGTTGCAAAAAAATATATTTTTTATATTTTTTTTTCTCTGAAATTACTGAACCGATGTTGACAGAATTTTAGTGGAAGATAGAGGACTAGAATAGGTACCTAAATATATAAGAAAATACACAGTGTTCCATTTAAAAAAATGCACCATCGTGACGTCACACTTTTTTGTGACACCTTGTATAACCAAAATTATTTTTCTGAAATGCACCGTGGGTTAAAGGTAACGTCTGCAAAATATGAAAATTTTATTGTGAAATATAAATTAGCTACATAAGGCGGGAGGAGAGCTGCGGGCCCCCTGTATATATATATATATATATATATATATATATATATATATATATATATATATATATATATATATATATATATATTTATTTATTTATTTTTAAAAAAATTTGGGAAAAAAAAAAATTTGTTGTAGCGCATAATATACAGGGTATTTCATCTAAAGGAGTTAAAATTGTCTATATTTTTGAATTTTTTGAATGCGTTTTTTTTTTACTAATAATTACAAAAGATAGTATGAAAAAAAAAACTTTTTTTATATAAAATTTTTTTTTTCATCTTCAAAAATAAAGGCACCAGATAGCCACGTAAATACAATCAACGACCCTGCATATTTCTTTAAAGTATACTTTTTTATCTCCTAAACACAATTTTAAATCCTGTAGATTAAAAATATTGGTGGTTAACAGTCGATCGAGTAATATTCAATTAGATTTTGAAACATCAAAAACTAATTTTATCTTATTTTAAGTATCATAATATGTTTTTAATAATTCAAAGTTTCAGTTTATCAACAACTCGCTGATTAATATCGGACTTTTTAATGACGGTCATAACTAAAAGACGGGCTGACATAAAGTCCCAAGTGTTCTATTTTCCGCCGCCATCGTCAAATCCCCCGCATACGAGAGAGCCGACAATAAATAATAATTTTCTCTATCTATCACCGGGACCGTCCCATTAAACGCGTCACTTCGACAAGAAATACGGCCATAGAAATATTAATTGTGAATTATTTTCATGTAGTTCTAATCCCGGACGGTCATAAATCTGGAAAAGCAAAGACGACACATCCGTCAGGGATCTTTTCTGGCTCTTTGATCGTCGAAAGTGAGGATATCACGTGATTGATTTATATGCAGCACGTGAATCATATTAGCGATTTGCAAATAGAAACAGCGTTATCTACGGCAAATTCCGTAGACGAATAAGAATACAATAGGCGTTTTTCATGATTTTTTTTTTTTAGCTTATTGCAAAGCCACATGAAAATAAAGGCCAAAAATATTTTTTCCCCGATTTTTTGGCCTCCGGAAACCCTTAAAAATCAATTTTAAGTTTGAATTTTGTAGGCCCGTGACGTCCGGCCTAAATTTTCTATTGGTGGAATTTCTGCTTTGTTGTCAGCTTTTTGTTATTCGATACGCCTGTCATCAAATATCGATTGCAAAACATCTACAAATTGGGCTTTCCGTCAATTGTCATATTGTCAATGTCAACCTGTATAACCTAAAACTTCTAATATTTATTAATAATTTCTAATTTGTAAATAGGTGTGTTCTTTCCAAATATTCCAATTTATTACTTAATTATTATCGCCAAACTTTCCTTATTGAACCCACATAATTTCCGTTTTTTATTCAAAATAAAAAAAAAATGTATTGATATTTTTTGCGAAACCAGAAGCCCCCCGAGTTTAGGATCTTCAAAAATTTATTTTCTCTTCCAAAACAAGAGATAGGAAAAAAGCCTGGTGTGCTGCTGTAGGTATTGAAAAAATCCCAAAAAGGGAAAGCCTATTATTGTTGTGAAAACCATTTTGATGTTTTATTCCAATTGAAACTATTTAGGTAGTCTGGCTGTGTTTTAGTGTAAAATTAAAAAACATTTCGCATTTTAGCATTTCGTTAAAATTGATACGATTGTCGATATCGATAGTTCCTAAACAGACTTGACATCCATGTTGAATTTGATTGGTTAGGGGAGTGGCGGGCTATTTAAATTAAATGATAATTAAACCTTAAATAGAAAAGTAAGGGGTTTGTATTTTTCCGTGTTATTTAGCAGGTTTTGCTTAATTGTGTTTCTACTTTTAATTTTTACACACAACATTATCAATATCAATTGAGTGAAAATGCCCTATTGGTATTTGTGCAACCAGTTGGAAAAAGTAGTATTTTTTTTAACGAGCAGATTCCTTGTGAGTTATGAAAAATAGTATTTTCCAACGCGTTTCACACAATATTTTTTCTTATTTTGAATATAATATAATTTTTTAAAACTTTTTTTAATTTTTAAATTTAAACACATTTTAAAACTCGTTGACTTTGTCAAATATCTTACCTTTCATCACCAGTTGCGAAAAAAATTACTTTTTGTAACTAGTTATAAAACTAAGATATTTAAGAACATCAATGAGTTTTGGAAAGTGTCACTTTATAATTCAAAATTTAAAAAAATGCGTTTTTCTACAAGCCTACAGAAAACTATATCCGCACTAATCTGCGTGCGGAAAATAGTACTTTTCCGCACGAGTGCGGAGAGTAAAATATTTTAGTTTTTGGATCATAAATTAGTATCTAAATATAAAATAATGCATAATTTTACTTATAGTAGTTATACAGGGTGCCACAGATTCGAGTGCATGCATGGGGATTTCGGAAACCGTAAGAGATACGAAGTCGGTTAAATTATGGCAAAGTTATTTAGGTGGCTAACAACTCCAAAAAGTTGTAAAATTCCAAGTACTTCCGGGGGTATCCGGAAAAAAAAAACCAAATTTGCTGATTTGGTTTTTTTTTTCCTGACGTTATTTAAAGAGATAGGAAAAAAAAAAAACACTTTTTTGGCCACTTTTTAAGCTCTACAAAACAGCGTTGAGAGGTTTTTCCGGGGGGCGTTTTGTTTTCTTTAAGCCATCTTCAACTTTCTTTTTTTAAATACGGACCTGGGTTTTTTATTTAATTTTTTTAAACCCCTTATTATCCCAATTACAAAAATGTATTACACTTAACATTTATTTAGATATAATATGGAATATGGAACGCCCCTATAAGAAATGATGTGCGTTCTTTGCCTAACTCATTGTCTCTTATGGAAAATATGTTTATTTAACAGAAAAATATTAAGTGTTATACATTATTGTAATTGGGATTATAACTACTTTTAAAAAATGCAATAAACAATTAGGTGCCTATTTAAAAATAAAGTTGATGATGGAACGGAAAACGAAACGTCTTCGGAAAATATCTCAACACTGTTTAAAGAGCTTGAAAAGTGGCCATAAAAAGTTCTTTTTTTTTTCATATTCTTTAAATAACGCCAGGAAAAAATTAAAACAAAATTAGCAAATTTCGGTTTTTTCCGGGTTCCGGAAGTCTCGTAATTTTACAACCCTAAAATGCGCCTTTGCCATAATTTCCGACTTTCTACGGTTTCCGGAAATCCCCATGCGCCCCAATCTGTGGCATTATATTTGAAGAAACTCAATTTTGCTGTAATTTTGCAATATTTTTATAACATTTATTAAATAAAATAAAATAGTCCTAATTTACCAAATGTAAGTACATATTTTTAATAACTCCATATAAGTTATCAAAAAAGCCATAGCAACCAACTAATTGTTTATGCATCTATCAAAATTAATTTTCTGTCACGCATTTTTCAACCAAATTGGAGAAACATTTTTAATGGATTCTGACGATGATTTACCAGCATCGATTATCGAAGCTGCAGAAATAGCAAGATTAGATCTCCTGCCCATGAAATCTCGTCACAGGTATGAAAAAGAATTTGTTATATTTGAGGGCTGTTGTCAAAATAAGGGTGTGAAATCTTTTAGAGAAAATATTTTTTGGCCTATTTCTCTTATTTATCAAAAACATGTAAACCCAATACATTATGGTATAGATACTCAATGCTAAAATGTATCATTAAGTTACGAAAGAAAATAGATTTAAGCAAGTTTTTGAAAGTGACGGCCTACGTTAAAAAACAAAGCGTTGGTTTTAAACCTAAAAAGGCAAAAGTCTTTTTAAAAGAAGATATATCGAAATTCATGGATGAAGCGCCGGATGATACTTATTTCCATATAAAAGTGGCTACCATTTTTGGCTTAGCGGGCGCTTGTCTGGACCATATTGAAGACCAAAAAAATTTAGTATTGATACACATCCCAGACTCAAAAAATAACAGCTCTAGAAGCTTTGTCATTTCTGATGATGGAAAATTTGTGAATCTATATAAAAAGTATGCCAGTTTAAGAAAGTCGACAACACCACATAGGCGATTTTTTGTAAACTATAAAGACATAGTGTGTACGGCATTAATACCTTCGGAAAAATGCAATTGGAAATAGCAGCCTATCTCAAACTTCCTAACCCGGAATTCTATACTGGGCATAGCTTTCGCCGGTCCTCTGCAATATTTCTCCAAAAATCCGGAGAACAAATATCCAACATTAAACGTCTTGGAGGCTGGAAGTTTACGTCATCGCTGAAGGATGCCCCCGAAATTAACAAATTTTAGAAAGGATATTTCAAACAAAATACTTAACTTTACCGAAACACCTTTCACTATCCAGAAACAACCGTCAATACCATCTTCCAATTTAGTAGACCTCTCGGTTCAAGAAACTACTTCCATAGTTGCAAAGGATTGGCGCATCAAGAACCCAACGCCGCCACCGTCAACATTTTCTACAAAAAAGCAACCTGCGTCAAATAAAAAAACGCCCATTTTTCACTTTTACTATAAATGTTAATAATCACAATTATTGTATAAATTCCTTCGTTAATAAATAATATTTTAATTATAAATCTTTAAAATAATGTTGGTTTTTTTCTCTCGCTTGTAGAAAAAATATTGTTCGTAACACTTGCGGAAAGTAACTTTTCCGCTCTTGGCTGCCCTGAACTCCGTTGCGGTTCATGTAACTATTTTTTAATTTTGACATAAAAAAGGACACTTTTCAAAACTGACCGGGCGTATTGAAACGTTTTACTTTTCAACACTAGTGTTAAAAAGTAATTTTTTTTAAACTAGGTGCGAAAAGTCCATTCTTTCACCAGTGTGCACAAAGAAAATGTAAACAAATATATAATCAAATACTTAATAATTGAATTTTTTATAAACCAAATCGTACTTTGATTTCGATTTTTAAGGAACCAGACTCGACATTGCAATTTAAGCAGCTTCCAATCTTGTATGGAACACGTTAGGAAATAGTTATTTACATTACAAGATGCGAAAGTTTACTTTTTGGTGTGTGGTGGTTTTTAAATGGCCGAGGCGAAGCCGAGGCTATTTAAAAAACCCCCGAACCGAAAGCCTTTCGCACGTGTAATGTATTATATTTTTTCTGCTACTGTTCTAAGGTTCGAAATTTAATAATCATTAAATCATGTTTTAATAGAAATATCAGAATTTTAAAATTTTACTGTTAAAATTAACCCTACCATTTATTGTTGACATTGTCTGTCATCAGCACTTGTCAGATTTTGAATTATTGTTAATTTAGTATAAATCCATTCCCATTTTAAAAAAGTTAAATGAATATGAAAATGGCATCCAAAAGGCAGCGACCTTGCGTGTGCCTCACTTCTGCCAGACAAATCTAGGAGAGGTACCATCAAACATATAAATCGTTTTCTGAATGGCTTGCTACAAAAAATGTGGGGCGGATTGACGAGAATGTGATGTTGGGGTATTTTTGAAAAACAAAGTCTTTATCACCACCAACCCTCTGGTCTGTATATTCCATGCTCAAGTTAACAATTTCCGTAAACAAAAATCAAGATATTTCGGAGTTCAAGAAACTAGTTGCTTTTATTAAAAGGAAAAAAGATGGTTATGAGGAAAAAAAAGTCAAAAATTTTTAAAAAAGAAGAAATCATAAAGTTTTTACTTAACGCGCCTGATCAAAGTTACTTAGCAATGAAAGTAATAGCCATTATGGGAGTGGCTGGGGCATCCGGACAGCCCAAAATAAAGAATGAAGCTAAGTGATGTAGAAATAAGAAATGACGGCTAAAATAAAAAATAGTGGGTCTAAAAATAAAGTTAAAAGAAACTTGTAGTAACAACGAAGAAGTCTCAGTTCCTTATGTCAGATTTCTACAGGAATATATTAAGCTGAGACCAAGGAATGCTCTAGATGGCGTTTATTGTATCGTTATGAAAGAGGTAAATGTGTTAATCAAGTAATTGGAAAGCACACTATTTCAAATTCCTAAAGAAATTGCGAAGTTTTTGAAGCTTGAAGACATCAGTAGATACACTGGCGATTCTTTTAGAAGAACGTCAACTACGTTCCTTGCCAATGCTTCGGATGTCGATATTTTGGACTTAAAAAGGCATGGAGGTTGGAAGTCTTCTTCTGTTGAGGAGGGATATATTGCAGAATCCTATGTAATGAGGTGGAAATTTAAAGAAGATTTTACACGAAATTCCACCAATATTTCCTCTAATGAAGTAACAGTGAAAAATATGAATATTAACGTAGTTAAAGGTATAACGATACCCCAACAACAAATTTAAAAACTGTTAATTAAGTATTATTCCTCCAATTTCTTTTGCTAATTGCTCAAATTGACAATTACTTTTAATGTTAATACCTAACCTGTTTTTTAAATATTTTGTCATAAATTAGTTACTTTTTATAAATAAATCCTAATATTTCCCACAACATATTTTCTTTTTTTACTCTTCTTTTTTGTCCAGGGCGAAAATATTCTTTGTAGCTAGCAAGCCAGCAACCAGGTAACACAAGGTTCTCTTTCGTTATCATTCGCGTTGTAGGACCACAAAGTTTTCTTATTTATACAGTAGAAAAAAGTTCATTTTGCGTAACTCACTCTACTTTGAAGCCAGAAATGGCGCTCGTTACACAAAATAAAACTTTTCCTTACTGGTTGCATAAATAGCTTTTTTTTAATTAGGACGTTTAAAGTGACACTTTTCAAAACTCAATGATGTTGTCAAATATCTTAGTTTACATAACTAATTACAAAAAGTAAAATTTTTCCAAACTGGTGATGAAAAGTAAGATATTTGACAATGGTCTAAGAGCTAGAGCCGTAGTAGTAGCAATGAGGGGTGAAAGAGCAAAATTTTTGGAAAAAAAATCGTCATCGATAATAGGTCAGCCATTTTAGCCACTTAAAGATGAACCCCTAAGGTGTCTTAATCCAAAAGGGCTAACAGTTAGGTGGATACCGAAGGCTTACTTCATACACTTCATATGAACGTATGTCCTAAACGTTCTAAGTTTTGAGATACAGGGTGGTAAAATTTTCAAAAATAAATAATTTATTATTATCAGTAAATCCACTTTTAATAAAATTTGGCATATATTAGTCTACTACATTTTTTTATTTCCACCAGTGGCGTTTGTACGAAATTTGACCTGCCTATTTTGGCAGATATTGATGGTACGTCATGATTTTTTTTTAATAAAAAATATTTTTGAAATTACCAATCCTTAAGCAAAGTTGTTCAATTATTTTTTTAATCCGGTGCACGATTTTCGCTTAAAAAAATAAAAACCATTTATTTGCATGAACATAACATTGTTTACCGATAAAATAATACCACCATGCAAAGAAATATCTAGATTTAATTTTTCTACGTGAAAACCGTGCATCGGACTAAAAAAATTATGAGCAGATGTGATCTTTTGACTTCTTTTAGTCCGACGCACGGTTTTCATCTAGAAATTTTAAATCTAGATATTTCTCTGCATGGTGTTGTTTACCGATATTATTATGATCATGCAGAAAAATGGTTTTATTTTTTTTAAGCAAAAACCGTGCTTCGGATTAAAAAAAAACAAGTAATCAACTTTGCTGATAAATGATTGGGGATTTCAAAAATATTTTTCATTTTAGGAAAAATCAGCCAAATTTTATTTAAATATCTAAAGTGGTATTACTGATATTAATAATAAATTATTTATTTTTGAAAATTTTACCACCCTGTATCTCAAAACATAGGACGTTTAGGACATACGTTTAAATAAAGTTTTTTTCTTAAAATGGACTCAAAAATTGTCCTCCTAAATATTGACATTCAAATAAAAAACACCCTGTATAAAGTAAGCACTCGGGAAAATTTGACTCCGTTTTACTGCCCTCAGTATCCACCTAACTCTCAGCCCTTTTGGATTTAGACACCTTGGGGCTTTAATTTTAAGTGGCCAAAATGGCTGACAAAAATGGGTTTTTTTGAAAAGACCCCCCCAAATTTTTTTAAAAAAGAAATCCCTTAATATCATTTTTTTTAAAAAATTTTAAAAAAGAAAAAAAAAAAAAAAATATTGTCTGAAACGCGTTGGGAACCACTATTTGTCATAACTAACATTCTTTTGCGGAACTCGGAACTCCCTTCGCTCGTTCCTTAAAACTCCCTTCGCTCGTTCCGTAAATTTGGAAGTCCGAGCAAAACTTTATTTGGATACGTTGTTTATAGCAACGCGGAGTGTCGCTTTTAAGCATTCTTTTATGCTTCACTTGAGAGGCCTTAAACTTCCCACTTTGTTCTATTATTCTCACCCGGTTGGCAGATGGGTAAAGGTCGTCTTTACTTTGGATGTTAATCTGGGTTTCCTCTGCGCAAAAATTACTCGCGCAATTGCGAAAATTACTTGTGAAGTCCCTGTTTCGAGAAAACTATTTTCACAAAGCGAGCGAGGTACAACAAGTTGAGACATCAGTTTGCGCGAAACGAGGTGACTGCAGTCTTTCTGGTTCATTTTGAAGCTTTAAATATGAGTGTTGCGAAACACTCTGATTTACACCCAAAAAACGACTAGCCTTTCGCTTCCCTCCCAACGCCTCCTTACAAAAAGTTTCGGGATAGGCGTTAGGTATCCACAACGCGAGACTAGTTTCACCAAACAGTTGCGTGAGTAATTTTTGCACAGTGGAAACCCACCTTTAGACTACGGCTTTTTATTCTGATTTATAATCCGCTTTACGGATTTAATTGTGAATTATTTTTATAGCGCTTTCTAAATTTGAATAGCTATAAATCTAGAGAAGTAAAGACAGAGTATCCGTCAGTCCAGGCCCCGCTCATCTATAATCGTCCGCTCTTTGATCCTGGTAAGTGTGGAAGTCGCACGATTGATTCATAGCCAACACGTGAGAGAGGGAATTTTCTATTTTATATTTAAACTCGCTTAAATGCGAGTATTAATCCGATATTACAGTCGTTTGTACCAATAATAGTCAGATCTGGTATGTCAAGTATTTCAAAATATATTATCCGACTAATTTACAACGACATATTTGCACTGGCGTAGGTAAGGGGATGGTAGAGGGAGCTATCTCTTCCCCCTTCAGGAATGCTTAAAAGTATTTTCAGGTCTGCAAATGATCATCTGCAATATGCTATAACACAAATTATATAATAAAAGGATTTGAAAAAAAAACAAAATTAATAATCTCTTCTATATTGTTCTTTTAAAATAAAATGTACTGAGATAGCTAGCTCTTTGAAATATTCGCGTATTTTTTTGTATAGCGCCACCGAAATCTGTCAAAGCTTTGGCGGGGATATAGATTTGCAAAACATACGGGCTTTGGTGCAGATATTAACAATGGGCATATTGCATTAAAAATATTTAGTAAATCCAATAATTTAGAACTAATTTGTATGTGTAACGCTCCACAGTATAATTATTTAACACACGTGTAGGTGAAACAGAGCTTAAAAATAAAAACATTTTTCCTAATGTAAACGTGATTAGTTAGATTGATAGGCCTGTAGATTTTTTTCCTATAGAAATTAATAATAATTCTCTATATTTATAAAATTTTTTTTTTCCTATTTCTAAAAAATTTAAACCAAGGTCCATATTGTAAAAATAATAGACTTAAGTTAGTTGCATATTATTTTATGTTTGTTGTTATACAAAAAAAAATTTTATATATATATATATATATATATATATATATATATATATATATATATATATATATATATATATATATATATATATATATTGCATTTTCCCCCAGGGAAAAAAAATTATCTATATGTGCATATACCTAAACAGGTTTTGGAGCACATTCTTTCCAGTAATTTTATAATTGAGAAAAATATAAGGTGTAAAATTTAAGCTTGCGTTTTAGAGAACGGGATAAATTAGCCATTATTTTAAAAATACCAAATTATCTCGAAATATATGCATTTTTAGCAATAATATATACAGTTTTTTGTAGAGAATGAAATTTATGTCCCGATAATTAGCACTACCTTTTTTAAAAAATTAAAAAAATTGTGCTGTTTTGTGGTGTTCTTGTGCTATTCTGTGGGTATTATGCATTTTCCTAAGATATAAAATAAACAAAATATGGGTAGTTTTTCGTACCTACTTAGCACTGGCACCACAAATTAAAAAGTAACGTGCTGTGTTGTGCTCAACTTGTTCTATCACGTGCCGTTAATAAAATTTTGAAAAATTATTAAAACGTTTTTTTTTTTAGGCAAAAAAAAAGATTTTCATGTCATGTTGGCACTGCCACTTTGCACTATATTAAGTCAAACCGTTGGCTGCATATTGCTATCATGTACCGTAAATAAAAATTTGAACTTACTTTTAGAATTATTTTTTTCGAAGAAAAATAAGTTTTGATTTAAGGGTTATAAAAAGACATTTGGCATTTGCCAATAAAAAATTCCACGAAATAATTTAATGTGTTGCCTACTTACACACTGAAAACAGTGTGAAGTTAGCCCAACACATTATACTTTTATGAGAGCCGGAATACCGTTTTTTGGATTGATAAAAACCTTCTTATTTTAGTGATTAGTGTTTATTAAATTGTGACTATAATTTTGTGTTTATTGTTTGTTATATATCGTAACAAAATGTCTAGAGGTTGTATGGTTTTTCTTGCAATCCAAAAGGTTATATGCTTACTTTAGGTAAGTATTTTTATATTTAAATTGGGTGCTTCTTATAAGACGAAGTTAGGAAACCCGAATAATAATAATATATCAATTATGAATAATAGAAAATAAAAATTTCATAGAAATATTAGTGAGAAAAGTAAAGCAATCTTAACTATCTTTGAGATGTTTTCCCAAATGTTTGTGTTTTTTGTGGATTATTAAAAAAAAAAAAAGGTTTACATTTAGATATTTTTATTTCATTTAATAATTTAGTATACTTTTTAAAGGATCAAATTATTTTTTATTGGGCAGACCCGGAAAATTTTTAATATATACAGGCCCCTCTAATTGAATGAAAAAGTAAATTTTATGTTAAAGTTCCTTTTGCTTTTTCTTTATTTGTTTGGTAATTGTCTCGAAAGTTGCCTCTCCGATTTTGACCAAATTTGGTAATTTTGGGGTGCTGATTACGAATCGAAAAAAAATTCTGCAATGTTTCGTTTTCAGATATTCATCATCAAAATTGAAAATCAAACTAACCTTATTTACACT
Source organism: Listronotus oregonensis (assembly GCA_019359885.1). Taxonomy (NCBI): domain Eukaryota; kingdom Metazoa; phylum Arthropoda; class Insecta; order Coleoptera; family Curculionidae; genus Listronotus; species Listronotus oregonensis. The sequence continues at coordinate 14,555 of JAHBCN010016731.1, forward strand.
ATTCCTCCTTCTTTTTTGCACAAAATTTTTTGATTTTTACACTAAATTGGCACACAATATTTCACAAACACCTATTAAAAACTTGTTTTTATGTTTATTTTACACCTTTTTTACACTTTTATTTTTTAGAAAATATGGCTGCTGCCTTTGAACTTAAAAGTTCGCAATTTAATGGAAAAGATGTAAAATAAATAAAAATACAAGGTTTTAAAGGTGTTTATAAAATATTAGTGCCACTTAGTGTAAAAATCAAATTAATGAAGGAGAATATAGTGAAAATGAGGTTAGTTTAATTTCAACTTTAATAATGAAGATCTCGGAAACGAAACGTTGCCGAAAGATATTTTTTCAGATTTGTAATCAGCGCCCCTAAAAGCCCCTGTATACCAAATTTGATCAAAATCGGAGAGACAACTTTCGAGACAATACCATTTGTTTAAAAATAAATTAGATTTTTGGTTTCTTAATCTTGCATTATCAACTTTTTAAGCTTGACATACTGTACACACATAATATTTAACGGATACTGTTACAATGGATACGCAGGTACCAAAGGTTACATAAACATTTTTAACCACTGTTATTCTGTCTCATGAATGTTTGTTATTAGTGAAAAGTATATGCCTAAAAGCAGTTATAAAAATTTTCACTTTTTAATGTACAACCACAATCTTAGGATTAGGTAGATTAAACTCATTTACACTATCTTGCCCTTCTTTTATCACAAAATTGGTGATAAGTACATAATACTATCATACAATGTTTGAAATTTATTTTAAAAAATCGTGTTTTTATTTATTTACAAAGATTTTTGGTAAAAATACAAAACTTCCAGAAATATCGACCATTTAAATAGAAGGCAGTAAAGTGGCGCCATCTATTCTTTCCATATTATATCAGATGATATAAAATCTAATATTACACAATAATTTTAAATATTCTATAGTAGTATCCTTTAATAACCAACAATTTTGTGCAAAAAATAAAAAAAACAGTGAATGTTGGAATTTGACATTTAATGATGTCAATTTTATAGATAGTAACAAAGAATTATGGAAATCAGGCCCTGACCTACTATTCATTGCGCAAATTCCGCGGGGCCAACCCCCCTATTCCCGCTGCCCTGCACGCCTGGACAATTTTGTTCTACAGTATTGGGCTTCCATACACCTTTAAACTTCCTTGGATCTAACTAGGGATGCGCGATGTTCATCGATGGTCTAAAAACATCGATGGTTAGTTGATCGATGATCGATGTTTTGCCATTGGTGGTCGGGTATCGAAAACATCGATGATAACATCGATGTTGCCTTCTTACATCGATATCTTTTGCAAAGGGTAAAAAAAGTAACAATATTTTAAAAACAAATAATCTTAAGGATATACTAAAAATTTTTATGATGTGTCTTTCTTTGTTATGTAAAGTTTGGTAAAGACATAAACGTTTTGCCCATTTATTTATAAATAAATAATAATGAAATGTTATTACTTTAGCCACAATTGCACCGAAGTTTTTGTCTATTATTGCAACTTCCGTTCCATCAAAACGTCTGTTTTTAAAAGCAGGGCAAACAGTAACTTAGCAGCGAAATAGGATAAAGGGAAAATTATTATCAAAATTACTTTTTTTACAAAGCATTAAAATATTGGGATCTATAATTTTTTTTTATAAATTGATATTTTTAGTTTTTTAATTATCTTTTTTACTAAGAGTTTCGTTTTAGTTTAAAAACATGTATTATATCTTGTATATTTTAAATCAATAAAGCTGTCTTTAGTAGTATTGATAGCTTTATTGCTAATAATTAATAATGCTAATAGACCATGAACAAACCATCGCATCGTACCATCGATGTTAGAAAAACATCGATATTGTATGCTCGATATATCGTTACCATCGATAGTCAGGTTTCGATGTTGCCATCGATGTTTAACATCGATGTTTGGCTTCGATGTCGCATCCCTAGATCTAACGGAGCCCATATTGAACCCTCTTACGAAGTTTTTGACTAAAAGTTTAAGTTTTTATTAAAACTATTATGTTAGTAGCAGGCGAACATTCCTTTTTTTATATTTAACCTGTCAGAACTTAGATTACTGACAGTGTACATAAAGTGACGTTTTTTCGAAAGCGGTTAGAATTAGCGACATGATTGAAGAGTACTTAAGTTTTAGTCGATAGTTAAATGCGTGTAAAAAGGGTTTTTCAAAGTTCTTATCAATACAGGGAGTAAATAAGGGGATTATGAGTGCCACAGCTAGCCCGATCCTGGAGCTGTGAATAATTCACAACACTTCCTTTGGTTTTAATTTGCACAACATTTAAATACAAAACATAATATCTGAAATTTTGTGTTTACATTTTTTTTTTTTTAAACTTATATTAATAATAATTCACTACATACCAAATAACAATATTCTAAAATTAAATAAATAACTTAATCTATATTTAAAAATTATAAACTTCATCAAGTCCTAGGTCTTCCTGGATTGTTCCTAGTACCGATGCTGCATTACCCCGTTGCACAGCTAAACCAATTCTTTGGATAATGAAACTTCGAGATTTTTGGCTTTGTATTTTTTTGCAAATTCATCAATAAAACCCTTAGCCTCATCACCCAAAAGGACCAAAAGTTTCAACAGCAAAAGGAATGAAGATAAAGCGTTCTTCAAGCTCTTTATATTTTAGATGTTTTTATTCTCGAGCATACGAGCAGCCGCACCTCTACAAAATTAGAAGTTTTGTCCAGATAGGATTTTGCAAGTGTATGGCTGCAAGTAGCGTCCCAAAGTAATTGTTTTCCATATTTCCAGGGAATTAAGGTTATTCCGTCTACCCGTTTTCCATCGCTTCTCAAACTCCAAGAGGCTCTAACACAGAAGGATTTTCAGCTAAAATCAGAGCTCTTTTGATAATGTCATTTATCTGACGTGTCTAGAAGAACGCCCTGCGTTTTTTTGCAGCTTAACCCATGTAGGCCATAAATATCAGCATTTTCGCCGCAAACGCAGATGAGCTCTCCACAAAAGGCAGACCAAGTCTGAGAGCGATGGAAATATGGAATGTTTTGTTATCTAACAAATTTCCCAAGGACGAAGATGGAAGTGCGTTAATCCAAGCATTACTTTCAGGGGCCTGAAAAGCAAGTAGACGTGCCTTATCTTCACTTGTCTGGCACATATTTGTAATATATTTGTGACGAGCTTGGCAAATTAAAAGTCAAAATCTTTCTGTTTTTGGTAATTCTTGTGGTTGATTTTGAAGATTGCAAACAGATAACCATCTTACAAAACAATTGCTAAAATCATTATCTACTGTCGCAAGAATATAGGAAGGTAAAATTTTGGAAAGTAAACCTGACCGTCATTGATTGAACCTAAAAAGGCAGAAATAGACAGGGTGGATGTATCTCTTATTCCAAGACCTCCAAATTTTACTGGAAGAGTGCTTTGTAACCAAAATTTAATTTAATATCACAATTTGTTATGTCTTGAACTAAACTTTGTAATACATTATCAAAATTACAAAGTAATTCTGGAAAATTTCCAACAGTGAACATCTTAACAAATAAGACATTCGAGGTATGGCAAAGGAATATTTTAGTAACTAATAGGAAATATGTGAGTCTATAAATTTTAATTTGGTACTAAGAGATTTTAAAAATTCTGTCTTTTTATTAATTGAGTATTCAATATCATTTGACGAAAAAGCACTTCCTAATAAATTAAAATTTGAAATGGGGAAATTTCTGACAGATTAGGGAAAAACACTTAAAAAATTTGATAGTATATTGGAATGATCTTTAGATAAAACAGTTAATTCACACTTATCAAAATTTAAATTTAAACCCAAATCTTTACTTCATCTGATTATTTTATGAAAATTATCTAAAACCGATTTTGGGTTTCCAACAAGTGTACCGTCATCTAGATACCAAAGATTTATTTCTGTATTTAATGATAAAATAAGTGGATGAATTGCTAAACTAAAAAAGCTGGTCCAAGAGGATCTCCTTGTTGGACACCTCTTTGGAAAAATATGTTGATCACCGTAAGAAAGTAAACTCGGATTATTATAACATTGGGCTATAAATGGTAAAAATTCTGGGAGATATTCGCTAACTCGTGATAAAATTGTTTTTCTATTAACCATATTAAAAGCGTTTTGATAATCTATTTTTAAAATAACTTTATCTGATTCGTGAGGATAAAGAAGAAGTTGGGTAGTTTTTGAATACTCTTACTTGTTATTACATCTTATTATAATTGTAATATACCTGGTGGTTAAATAACTATGTATAAAGCCCTTGATTCCGTTGGAGCTCTTTGGGAGCCACTATTTTCGATAAGGAGCACATAGAAAAAAGTTTATATGAATATGTAGTATTCTTTAAACGTTCTTTTTTACATATTTGGGATAGTTTCCACTTTTTCCCAGACACTCTATATAATTAGTGTGTAAAAGGGCTTGTTATTGCGCTTTTGAATATAAAATGTATTTAAATTTTTCGTTTAACGAAAAATCAAATGTTACTCAACCCATAGAAACACTGGTAACTGAGAGTAGTTTCCAACGTTTAACAAAAGAATTCGTCGACAAGAAATGCAAACACACAAGAAACTGTGTAATTCAATCAGTTCGATTCGCAACTTATATGGATATTGTCCGGATTTAGCTCAACTTCCGGGGGTAAAAACCCATAA
>JAHBCN010016732.1:0-19215 GCA_019359885.1 Listronotus oregonensis
AAGGAAAAATTTTTGGAAAGTAAACATGACACGTCATTGATTGAACTTAAAAAGGCGAAATAGACAGGGTGGATGTATCTTTATTCAGACCCCCAAATTTTACTGGAAGAGTGCTTTGTAACCAAAAATTTTAATTTAATATCACAATTGGTTATGTCTTAAACCAAACTTTGTAATACATTATCAAAATTAAAAAGTAATTCTGGATTTTCCAACAAGGTGAACATCTTAACAAATAAACATTCGGGTATGGCAAAAAAATTTTTTTTAGAAAATAAAAGGAAATATGTCAAAAATTTTTAATTTGGTGCTAGAGATTTTAAAAATTCTGTCTTTTTTATTAATCGAGTATTCAATTTCATTTGAAAAAAGCACTTCCTAATAAATTAAAATTTAAATGGGAATTACTGACAGATTAGGAACAACACTCAAAAAATTTGATAGTATATTGGAATATTTTTAAAAGATAAAACGTTAGTTCACACTTATCAAGATTTAAATTTAAACCCAAATCTTAACTTCCTCTGATTATTTTAAAAATTATCAAAAAAGTTTTTGGGGTTTCCAGCAATGTATCGTCTTAGATAAAAGATTTATTTCTGTATTTAATGATGAAATAAGTGGATGAATTGCTAAACTAAAACGAGCTGGTCCAAGAGGATCTCCTTGTTGGACACCTCTTTGAGAAAGAATCTGTTGATCACCGTAAAAAATCAATTTTTAAATAATAATGACGGTTTGTTAAATTAATATTTTATTTTTAGTTAATAAACTTTATCTACGTTTTTGATTCGTGAAATATTCTCCTTAAATACCGCTCATGCGAGTTTTCTTTAAAAATTTCACTCGTCCCTCGGACTCGTGAAATTATGAGAAAACACGTTATCGTAAAAAAATTATGGTAATTTTAAACCCACTCGTGTATTACCCCGATAAAACAATTTTAAATACAAACACCCTTATCTCTTGATTTTTTTAATTTTGCTTTGCTTTCAAGAAAAAAATAAAACCGATTCTTTTTTATACCCTTTTGAAAAGTAGAAGTTTTACTTTGTCTCTCGAAAAAAACTCAAATAACGAAAAAGTTGTATTTTAAGTTGTTTTATTAAAATAATTGTTTTAAAAAATTATGTACAAAGCTTCTTTTTAATTTTTTTTTAACTTTAGGACCCTGCGTATTTCCAATTTCGAAACGGTGCATATCACAATTTATGTTTATAGAGACTTTTTTTGCAAGATCTAACTGCTGTTAAAGATTTTAAAACTATTGCTCAAACACCCTTTATAATTATAAGAAAAATTTCTAGAAAACATTTTACCTGTGTTTTGTAATAGAGTTTATGACTTATGTTCCATTATCTTTTAGATTTTTTTCTATTTTGTGGACATTTTTATGTCACTTATATCTTTTATATTTTTATTTTAAATAAAAAAAAATAGGTTCATTATTTTATTTTTAGTTGCATATTATGGGTGTCCGTAAAGTCTGAAATCACCAATGTATTGAGAAAACTACACAATTTTAAGAAAAGCTCAATCACGTTAACTTTTATATTACAAGGCGTGTTATAAAAAAATATAAGCATTTATACAGGGTCTTCCATTTTTAAAAAATATTATTTCACCTTCTTACTTCTTACAAGCTTCAAACACAATGTCAAAACATTTTAAAAAGGCAACCGCTCTATAGATCTTTAAATGGTAAAAAACATGCAAAAACTATTGCCGCATCCCGAATAAAACGGAGTGTCGGCAAAATACAGGTGGTGGCACTTTTTGATGCCTATGCGGAGGGTTGTTTTTGAATGTTTTTCTGTTAGTTGAGGATTTGCCGCTTTTATGGTTAAATAGTATGTTAAATTTTTAATTAGACAGGGCACCTCCATAAAGTATTAGGGTGCTATAAAAGTAATGTTTTAAAATTTAAAATAGAATACCTATACCTACTCATATTTTTACAGTTTTGGATTATATTTATTTAATTCTAGAAATTCCTATACCTACTTCATATTCTATACCCAGAAAGTTACGTAGGTATAAGAATATTGCCATTTAGGATAGTTTGGGTATACTTAATTATGACGGAAAAAGTTAAAATTTGGTAAAAAAATAGAGAATGAACATTTCTAGAATTAAACATTGTAATTAATAATGTAATGATAAAATATGTGTGTTCCATTTAAAAAATATGTCTTTTTATCACCTTGTGCACTGTGCAGACATAAAAATTAGTTTCAAAAATGTGTAACATGTACTTAAAAATAATAATCGACGGAACCAAGCATTTTTATTAAACTTCCGAACTAATTTTTATTGAAATTATCAGTTACATTACTAATGCATTGTATATTAAAATTAATTTAATTGAAATAACAAAAACAACTCGAGACAAACGAGACAAAACGAGACAAGACGAGACAAACGTTTGTCTCGTCTCGTCTCGACCCTTGTCTCGTCTCATCTTGAAATATATTATCTCGAAATTTCGAGCCGAGACGAGACAAGTCTTTATCTCCGTCTCGTCTCGCGGCAACTCTAACAGGTCCACAAAAAAGTGGCGTGTCCTGGTTCTCGGACTAGGATTTTCGGGTGTATTTTTTTTCGCCAAACACGAATCTCAAGTCAAAGTTGGAGGTCAAACAACAAAATATCGGTAAAACGCAAAAAACCGATTTGGCACATTTACCGACAGAAACCTGCTACCACGGAATGTTTGGACTACTATTGTATAAACTATAAGAGATACAAAAAATTTCACTAAACCAAAAATAAAGCTTTTTAAATTGTCTATATAAAAAGTTATGTAAACATTTTTGATAAGATAAATAATAAAGGAAATAACAACGAAAATGTAATTTTGTCAAAAAATTTCGGTCCAAATTTAGGGATTTTTTTTTGTTATTGCTATTTATAAGTGTTTTTTTTTATTATAAATCATTTTTTTTATTAAGTTAAATTCTAAGTCACTTAAAATTTAAAGACAATATCCAAATATTTAAAATAAATATTTTTATTTTTTTTTTTTTCAAAAAAAAAATCTATAGAATTCAGTTTTTTATTATTACTCAAAAAATATTGCTTTTAGACAAAAAGATTATATAACTTAAATTAAAGGTCTTGTTAAAATACATAGTTTATGTTTTATAAAGTTTCGTGTATCTTTTATAATATTTAAGATATTGACGTTTAAAATAAAAAAAAAAATCGGTAATATTTGAAGTTGCGCACTTTTTTGATTTTTTGCTGTTTGAGCACCAATTTCGACTTCAGATTCGTGTTCAGCAAAAAAAAAATTCACCAAAAAAATCTTAGTCCTTCACCACCACTTTTTTGTGAACCTGTGTTATTATTTTAAGATTTGTAAGCATTCCAAACGAAACACCAATGAAGAACGCTTTAATAAAACTAAAACTGCATCTAGGTCAGTGTGTACATGTCGGTCTGTAACAAAATCTTTGTGGTTTGAATCACTATAGATTATAAGTCAAAAAAGAATTTAATTTACTGGTGCATTGCACGCTTTAAAACTAAATTAGATTTCACTTTTAGTGTGTGATGATGCCGTCGAGAAAATTTACAAAAGTTATTCTGTTACAGCAGAGACAAGTTACAGGTATGATGGCAGGACAGTTATTTTTTATTAAGAAATAATAAAATATTTATTTAGTGTGAAACAATATTATTTTTAAGAAGCTAACAGAAACCATGAAGTAGGGCATTTTTTCTATATTGAGGATGGTAATTGTTTTGAGTTTGACGTTCTAGGCTCAGGAGGTCAAGGCTCAACTGAAAATGTCGCAATCGACAAAAAATGTCGTAAATGAGTCTCGATTACTCATTTTGTATCACATCCCTGAGTGTTGCGAGCAGGGTTGCAAGGATTTAAATCAATTGATTTTAATCACGATTTAAATCACTTGATTTTTTTAAATTTAAATCATGATTAAAATCAAAAATAAAAATTATAAAAAAATAATTTGGGTTATGAAGAAAAATCGAAACAAAAATAAATTACGTTAGTATAGTAAATTAATTTATTACAAGAACAGAAGAACACATAGATAGAAGTATTATTGCAGAAAATATTCAAAACAAAAAACAAATTTAATTGTAATATTTGTAAAAGAAACACTAGTTTGGCAGCTTTTTCAGTACCTAATCGATTGCTAGTTTAGAGTGACTAAACCAAATGTTGAGAATATCCTCTCTACTGATGCAACGAAGCAGCTGCACAGAGCAGTTGTGTAATTATGGGAATTTCTTTTTAATAATATCTGCGTTTCGTTGTGATTTCCACCAGTCAATAGGTTTCACGCTTTTCAGGATATATCTTGAAACATAATATCGTTAAAAGGCTCTGATTTGGCAAGAAACTTGATGATTAGTGTAATAAACCACTATCTGGATACAGTTCTTTTGCAGTTGTACAGTTGTACCTGCAATTAAAAAAACAATATGAGGCTTCAATTGTCCATAGATGATAGATGTATGTAAAGTATCTAAGAAAACACATTGGGTCTGGTGCGCTTTATGTGTCATGGAATTTTATAATTTTTCTAGTTTGGTTTGATAGAGCCCGTCAAATAGAATCGATTTAATTTAAAGCAAAAAATAAAAAATCGTTGAATGAGCCACTTTTTTGAGAAATAAAAGATGTTGTGTTGTCATAGTTACATACCTTAATAGTTACTTGGATAAAAAATAAAAAAAAATGTATTTTTTTCAGAAAATATTGTTCATCCAAGAATTTTTTGTTGCAAATAGTGTTTAGTGTTAAAAAAACGTCTCAATTCCAAAGCATTTTCAAAAATTGTGGAATTCCGTGACACATAAAGTGCACCAGAAACCAACATATTGATCACATTGTTGTAAAAATAAGTTTTTAAAAATTTCTAAACATGGAAAATTGGAAAAATATTTCAACACCATTTTTAACAAATAATAAAAAGGTACTTACGGTTAAAACTGATTGTGATTGTGATAACGTTGACGAGAATGACGAGTCACTATAAGTATCGATAGTATCGATGTCTTCATTATTTACATTTTTACATTTTTCCCAGTGTTTTTTCATCCTCTCCACCAATCCTTGCATTTCCAAATTACATTTTTTACATGTAGCGCGACATCCCGGTTTTCCTTCCGCTTTCCCTGATTTTTCTTTGAAAAACTGCCAGATAAGGTTTTTCTTTCTACCACTTCTTCGAAACGACATATTCAAAAAACTATATTTTATATTTTACACAATATCAAAATTTTCAGTTAGCCGTAAAAACAATGCTCGCCCGCACAGATCTTAACTAGGAAATGACGCCCGTCCGCGTTCCTCCCCTTTATGTAGACCGGTAAATCTGCGAAAAATATTAGGAGATAGGAGAATGTTTAAGAATGAGGACACGTTACAAACTTCGATTGTGCTATTTACAAAAAAAAAATCAAAACAATCATGATTTAAAAAAAAAATGGCGATTTTTGATTTTTTTTTTAATCATGATTTTTTACAACCCTGGTTGCGAGTCTTAATCTCGAATTCGAAGGAGCTACCGCACAAACAGCATATTTTTAGCCTTTTTTCTCACCCTTGCTAGACACCTTAAAAAATCCTAAAAATATTCCGCATAACCCCTAAATTAATAAAATGACGCAGAACTAACATACAGGATTGGCAAGGCAAAGGCTTGGGAGCCAGTTTTAATGTAATGGAGTGTGATACATATGGTATGACCACAGATTAAAAAGAGAACGACAACAATTTTCCCTGTCACACTTCCAATACAACGACGGTCGACAGGGCCCACGATTGATTTTTACACTAAATTGGCACACAATATTTCACAAACACCTTTTAAAAACTTTTTTTTATGTTTATTTTACACCTTTTTTACACTTTTATTTTTTAAGCAAATATGGCTGCTGCCTTTGAACTTAAAAGTTCGCAATTTAATGGAAAAAAGATAAATAAAAATACAAGGTTTTAAAAGGTGTTTATAAAATATCGTGTGCCACTTTAGTGTAAAAATCAAGAATTGTGTACAAAAAGAAGGGAGAATATGGTGAAAATAGGTTTAGTTTAATTTTCAACTTTTATGATGAAGATCTAGGAACGTTGCCGACAAGATATTTTTTCAGATTTGTAATCAGCGCCCCAAAAAATCCCTTTATACCAAATTTGATCAAAATCGGAGAGGAGGCAACTTTCGAGACAATACCATTTATTTAAAAATAAATTAGATTTTTTCTTAATCTTGCATTATCAACTTTGTAAGCTCGACATACTGTACACACATAATATTTAACGGATACTGTTACAATGGATACTCAGGTACCAAAGGTTACTAAACATTTTTAACCACTGTTATTCTGTCTCATGAATGTTTGTTATTAGTGAAAAGTATATGCCTAAAAAGCAGTTATAAAAATTTTCACTTTTTAATGTACAACCAGAATCTTAGGATTATATTAAACTCATTTACACTATCTTGCCCTTCTTTTATCACAAAATTGGTGATAAGTACATAATACTATCATACAATGTTTGAAATTTATTTTAAAAATCGTGTTTTTATTTATTTACAAAAATTTTTGGTAAAAATACAAAACTTCCAAAAATATCGACCATTTAAATAGAAGGCAGTAAAGTGGCGCCATCTATTCTTTCCATATTATATCAGATGATATAAAATCTAATATTACACAATAATTTTAAATATTCTATAGTAGTATCCTTTAATAACCAACAATTTTGTGCAAAAAATTAAAAAAAGTGAATGTTGGAATTTGACATTTGATGATGTCAATTTTATAGATAGTAACAAAGAATTATGGAAATGCGGCCCTGACCTACTATTCATTGCGCAAATTCCGCGGGGCAACCCCCCTATTCCCACTGCCCTGTACGCCTGGACAATTTTGTTCTACAGTATTGGGCTTCCGTACACCTTTAAACTTCCTTGGTTCGAACCGATAGAATCAAGTGACATTCAGAAGTTGCTTGAATCGCAAAATACTGAAACCGACTTGAAAGGTATGTTAAATTCACAGCCCATTGAAGAAGAGGCTTCAACAAGCACGGGAAACGTGACAGCTTTGCGATTTCTTTATGAAAATCGATCCGTCTATGGAACAAAGTCATATTTTTAAGAGGCAAATTGCTAATGCCGCTGCTGAATATCAGTCTGAATTGAAGAAGCTTTTAAAAACTGCCAAGCAAGAAAACAATACAAAATTCTTTAAACCATTGCCTAAGCCTGAAAATAATAATTAATCAATATGGTCAAAAACTTCAATTAAATTCATTTTTTATGTACTTGTTTTTTATTATGTCACCTAGGAACATATTCTCTATAATCCCATATAAATTACCATTCCATATTCACGGTTTCTGTATTAGCGGCATATTATGGACCATATACCCCGCGAATAAAGAGCTTTTACTATATGCAAAACACAGTTCGCCAAAACACCATGTAAAACCACCCACAAACAAATATGTCACTGTGTGTGTCATTTATGCAAAACTTTAGGTGATGCAAGTGACTCATAAAACTTTCACTGCTTAACGAAATTCATGAACCCATATCGGTGTACCCGGATACAAGAAAGTAAGGGTTATTGCATTATGGAACAATAAAATTCTTTTAAATATACCAGTTGGTTGCGTATGGTTTATTTTATAAAATACCAAATATATTTCTTTGTTTTATGATTAGTTTTCTTTATTTCCTTTGACAAAGTATTTTTGTTAAAAGACTATTCTACTAAAAATGCCTATGTAAAATATGAGCAAAGTTCCTATACAAAAATCTCGACTAAACTGCTGGACACTCGAAGTGCATAACGTAATTTTTTGGGGTATTTTTAAGGTTCGATATTTTGAAAACGGTAAACGATATTAAAATGCGGTTTTCGATGTTACCTTCCCCAGGATGTGTAAATTATATCTTTGGCTGATGGATATTCAGGTGTGACCGGAAAAGGTTTGTACAGGGTGTAAACTAAAACACTGCATTTTTTACAAAATTTTATCCAAGGTTATTTTTTACAAAACGCAGTTTTATAAATTCCTATATACACTAGAATAATCTTTAATTAAATACAAAAAAACAATTTCTTGCGTTTTTTTGAAGTTCCTCTTTCTTGGGATTTACAGGGTATATTCGAAAATATTGACATGAAGGAACAAACAAATTCCTAATTTACTAGTGACAGCCCAAATCAAACTCATTGGGGCAATTTTTTTATTATCTCTAATGCCCCCATCAGGAAAAAATACAACGACAATATACAGGAGTGTGAAAAAGTTAACATTTGGTTTTATTCCTAAAATTTTATGATTTTGCATATTTTTATGCATTGAACATTCAGAGATGGAGAAATTTTATTAAAACGAAATTTATTTTAATTTCGTTACTTGATTTACCTTAATTAGACTCTTTTACCGAAACGGTTTTTTGTATTCCACCCTAACCCCACTTTTAAAGAAATTGGCGGCGGAAAGCATTAAAACTAATGTTTAAGAATATTGTAGAGTGTTTTTAAATCCACTTGACTTTTTAGAAGTAAATGATTATTAAAAGCAAATTCTAGCATTATAACACCTATAAAACGGTGACTGGTACAAGTGGTGGGGTTTTTATTGGATTTTTAATTTATACGGGTCATGGTACCTTAAACGTTTCCGATGAATTAAGCAGCAGTCTTTGAAAACAGTAAGTCACTTACATAAGAGGAAACGCTTTATCGTCTAGAAATATTTTAAGCTATACAGTGTTGCCGGTTCCGTTAAAAAGCAACGGAAAGCTTTTTTATTTTTATATTTGTGTATATTGTTATATTTTTAGGTTCTACTTAACATTTTAATATACTATACCTACATTTATCTTAAGTTTATCGCAATTTTAAAAAGAAGGAGTACCTTAAATATGTTTTGATAAATAAAATATAGTGCACATGATATGCAACAAAGAGGAGCTCTAAAAAAGGGCCTACTTCTATTATTAAGCACAAACGACTATAAGTTTCTCTTCTATTAAAATATCATATTGTCGGTAATCTAAAATATGAAAATAAAAAAAAAGAAGGCCATGGACTATATGGAAACGGATCTTTGCTTATTTGGACGTTTTTTCCTTGGTTGACATTTTAATGTTCCGTTTTGCTTTTTTATATTTTAATTCGTGATGTTTACCGCAATTGTTTGTTATTTTATTTATTTTTATTAGATATTATTTAAGTTCGAAAATTTTTGTACAGGTTAAAATAATTAATACTGATTTATTCCAAATACTGAAAAATCTATAAACACAAATCTTCTCGTATTGATAAACTTTTAACAAAATAATTTAGTGCTAAAAATTGCTTTGTTTTAGAAAAATGTCTTTATTTAGGTAATTGTTTGATTAATTCATTGAACATAAAGAATGGATAATGAACATTCTCAGAAAAGCCCGGCCAAAGAAAGGTTTTATCGATGTTTTACTTAAAATATTTTATGGGCTTTTTTGCTACCGTCCTAATTGAGAGATTTATGGTTTTTTCTTGGTTTTAACATGAATAAATACATATCCGAACACCGTCTGTCAGTGTTTTCAATACGCAACATTAGGTAATATCGATATATTTACAATAAACTATTAACCCTCATATTGAACAATAATAATGTCATATATGATAATTACCACATCATATGCATAAGCAGCTTTCTAATTTGTTCATTTAAAGATAAATTTCACTACGAGGGGGGCTCAAATATGACCCGGAATGTCATTCCATGACCAAAGAACTCGTCAGATATCTTCCTTTGCCTATTAAAGAAACTTGCCAAACATTTTTATCAGAAAAAAATAGTTTCGACGTAACTACGACGTAAAGTTTCCTCTGTAGTCCAATCATTATAGTTTTTTTTTTTGTAATTAATATTAACATTAGAATTCTCTACAACAATGTTTGTAGAGAATTCGAAAACCTGCAAAATGTTTTTTGAAAGATCCCGATCCGTCCATTTTTCACCGAGAAAAGCCGAAAAAACGCTTAAAACAGACCTTTTTTTCAAAAATTTGTATCTCCGGTAATTTTCAATATTAAGGGCTGATTTTTTGGGAAATGATAGTCAATTTTATATACTTTAAGTTGCCGACAGATAAAAGTTGTGGCATTAATAGTTTTTATTCAATTGCACTATAAACAAATTAGTCCCTTATCTTGATAGTGCCGTGAACATTGGGCAAATGGTCCGATTTGAATTTTTAAAACGGCTTTTTAAAGTTGAGATTAAATGCTACAAATTGTATATCTTACATTTTCATATAAGTTTGGAGAACATTGTTAAAAATGCTTGTAATCCTAGCTCGTCGAGCCTTTTAAAAAATTCAAATCGGACCTTTTGCCTAATATTCACGGCACTTAAGGAATAATTTGTTTATAGTGCGATTAAAAAAAAACTATTAATACGACAATTTTCATCTTTCGGCATCTCAAAGAATATGTTATTGACTATCATTTCCCAAAAAATCAGCCCTTAATATTGAAAATTAACGGAGATACGACTTTTGAAAAAGTCTGTTTTAAGCATTTTTCCGGTTTTTCTCGGTAGAAAAAAGTCGGATCGGGATTTTTTAAAAACCATTTTGTAAGTTTTTAAATATTCTACAAACGGTCTTTTATGAGTAAAGAGACAAAGACAGTACTTTTTGTTATATAAAAAAAATACGAAAAAGGCCCTTCTTTTAATAATTATTGTTTAAAAATTTACCCGAAAAAAATGGTTGGATTTTTCATTTTCGTAATCTACAGGTTATCATGGCGCAGTCAGAAATCTGTTAACATCAAGGAAGTTTAAAGGTGTATGGAAGCCCAATGCTATGGCCCATTCGATCAAAAAATGTCCAGCCCAGTATGAAAATAACTGTCAGAGTTGGCCCCGCCGATTCTGGCAATAACAAAATTCCACGAAATAATTTAATGTGTTGCCTACTTACACACTGATAAATCAGTGTGAAGTTAGCCAACATATTATAATTTTATGAGAGCCGGAGTACCGTTTTTTGGTTTGATCAAAACCTTCTTATTTTAGTGATTAGTGTTTATTAAATTGTGACTATAATTTTGTGTTTATTGTTTGTTACTTATAATATCGTAACAAAATGACTAGAGGGTTTTATGGTTTTGTCTTGCAAATCCAAGGGTAACATACCGTCTTTTTAACTTTAGGTAAGTATTTTTATATTTAAATTAGGTGCTCTTATAAGACGTAACGTTAGGTAACCAAATAAATAATAATATATCAATTATGAATAATAGAAAATGAAAATTTCATAGGAAATATTAGTGAGAAAAAATAAGGCAATCTTAACTATCTTTTAGATGATTTTCACAATGTTTCTGTATTTCTGTGGATTATTAAAAAGAAATAAGGTTTACATTTAGGTACTTTTATTTCATTTAATAATTTAGTACAATCTTTTAAAGGATCAAAATTATTGATTACTGGGCAGACCAGGCAAATTTTAATATATACAGGTCCCTCTAATTGAATGAAAGGAAGTACAATTTTGGTACGGGTTTTTGGGGCGCTGATTACAAATCTAAAAAAAAAAATTCGGCAATGCGTTTTCGAGATATTCATCATCAAAATTGAAAATCAAACTAAACTTATTTACACTATTCCTCCTTCTTTTTTAAAAATTCTTGATTTTTACACTAAATTCACAACATTTCACAAACACCTTTTAAAAACTTTTTATGTTTATTTTACACCTTTTTACACTTTTATTTTTTAACAAATATGGCTGCTGCCTTTGAACTTAAAAGTTTGCAATTTAATGGAAAAAAGATGTAAAATAAATAAAAATACAAGGTTTTATAAGGTGTTTATAAATATCGTGTGTCACTTTAGTGTAAAAATCAAGAATTGTGTACAAAAAGGGGGAGAATATGTGAAAATGAGGTTGTTTAATTTTCAACTTTGATGATGAAGATCTCGAAACAAAACGTTGCCAAAAATTTTTTTTTAGATTTGTAAAAAAGCACCCCAAAAAACCCTGTATACCAAATTTCATCACAATCGGAGAGGAGACAATACCATTTGTTTTAAAAATAAATTAGATTTTTGGTTTCTTAATCTTGCATTATCAACTTTTTAAGCTCGACATACTGTACACACATAATATTTAACGGATACTGTTACAATGGATACTCAGGTACCAAAGGTTACTAAACATTTTTAACCACTGTTATTCTGTCTCATGAATGTTTGTTATTAGTGAAAAGTATATCCCTAAAAAGCAGTTATAAAAATTTTCACTTTTTAATGTACAACCAGAATCTTAGGATTAGATTAAACTCATTTACACTATCTTGCCCTTCTTTTATCACAAAATTGGTGATAAGTACATAATACTATCATACAATGTTTGAAATTTATTTTAAAAAATGATAATTGTTAAATAAATGTTTTTATTTATTTACAAAGATTTTTGGTAAAAATACAAAACTTCCAAAAATATCGACCATTTAAATAGAAGGCAGTAAAGTGGCGCCATCTATTCTTTCCATATTATATCAGATGATATAAAATCTAATATTACACAATGATTTTAAATATGTTATAGTAGTATCCTTTAATAACCAACAATTTTGTGCAAAAAATTAAAAAAACAGTGAATGTTGGAATTTGACATTTGATGATGTAAATTTTATAAATAGCAACAAAGAATTATGGAAATCCGGCCCTGACCTACTATTCCTTGCGCAAATTCCGCGGGGCCAACCCCCCTATTCCCGCTGCCCTGCACGCCTGGACAATTTTACAATACACCTTTAAACTTCCTTGGTTAACATTAATTACAAAAATTACATTTTTTTTGCTATAATAATTGGACTATCTGGCCCTTTAAATTAGACGTCAGACCAAAACGGCTTATGTCGACACGAGACCTGCTATGTTTCAATTTTTTTTTTTTGCTTTTTTTCTTTATTCCACTTAGGGCATAAAAAGTGAATACATCGAGTTCATTTATTCCAATATGGAATAAATCGGTTTAATTTCAACGTCAAACAAGAATGATCAAATTATAGTATTCCTTTTATTCAATAAATAAATAAAAATAAAAATGGCTTTTGGTTCTTATTAAAAAAGGTATTTCAATATCCGGATTGACTTTGCTCTCATGCAAAATGTTATTTTAGAACTTAGTCCCGGTAGCCCCCGTCGATCAAGGTTTGTGAATACCTGTGGTTGCGCGCGTTGTGACGTGGGTATTGTTTTTGCGCAAAAGGTTATAAAATTTGGTATAAAAAAGCATTCAAGGGCTATTTTTACCCTATAAAAATTATGTCTAGAGGCCTATTGGCAAACTTTTTTCGTAGCAGCGAAGATAACTGTCCGGTGTCCTGTTTGCATTACTTTGCGCTTGTAGTCTAGTTGAGAAGTGTGTTTCCTGCAAAAAATAGTTAAAAGGCTTCGCCTCTTTCGATGCGGAATGCAAATCTGAGAAAGGCGTTTTGAGGATTTTTTCTGTCAATAAATATAGCAATTGTTATTAATAAGAAAACGAAATAAAAAAAGCCATTTCGATTTTTGATGATAACTTAAAAACCCTGAGGGGTAGCGAAAACTGCAAAAAAGATTCTTAAAGAGGAGGAAATTTCTAATAAAAAATTGCAACTCCCGGAGTTTTATTTTCATTATTTATAATTTTAATTTAACGCTGAAAATGAGCCTCCACGCGACATTTTTGGTTGCGCGCTTGGCGCCAAAACCGAGTACACCACATTAAATATTTTTTTAAGGTACTAAATATTAATTGAAAAAATTTAAAAAAATAAAAATAATGCTTTGTTTATAATAATTTTGTAACTTTGACAATATTACAATTTTGTTAATTAACAATTGTCTAGCTTGTTAAAAAATTAACTTTAGGTTTAATTTTCATCGGTAATAAATTCTTTAAAGTGTTTTGAATAAATTATAATTTCTTAAAATTTTTTAATTAATATTAATACCCTAAAAAAATATATTTAGATAGATAGATAGTTTATTTCATGTTTGTACAAAAAAAGTTAACACATGTCAAAAAAATATATATAGGTATAAAATATATATATATATATATATATATATATATATATATATATATATATATATATATATATATATATATATATATATATATATATATATGCATGTATACATTAAAACATAAGAGCTAAAAACTTACACTAAATAAAATACGGATTAAAAAAGTATAATCCACAAAAACACTCATTAAAAAATTAAAGAAAAACTAACAAAACATTGAAACATTAAAATACTTAAAAACAAAGAAGCTTTAAAAAATTAAAACAATACAGTCTAAAAATTCTTGTACAGAATAAAAAGCCTGGCCCACAAGGAAACTCTTAATCTTTTGTTTAAATTGTGCAAGTGGTAAAGATTTGATGTTTTGAGGAATTTTGTTATATAGCTTTATAACAACAAATTCTGGACCATTTTGGCATCTTTTAAGCCTACGATATACCACTGCCAAGCTTTCTTTATTGCGTGTGTTGTACTCGTGGAGCTCACTATGAGACTTGTACTTATCTTCATGTTTCCTTAAATACAGCAGATTTTCAACCATATACACACATGGAAACGTTAAAATGTTGAGAGATTTAAAGGCACTTCTGCTGTCCTCCCGATAGGATAAGCCCGCCATCATTCTTACTGCCCTTCTCTGAAGGCCAAAAATTCGGCCTGCCTGACAGAAATGACCCCACACAACCACCGCGTATGAAAGCACCGAGTGTACCAGAGCATAATACGCAGTCCTAAGCACGTCAGCCGATACAGAGCATCTCAATCCTCGCAATGCAAAGGCACCCTTTGCTAGTCGTCCACTCGCGTAATCTACATGAGCATCAAACTTTAATTTGTTGTCAATTTGTACCCCCAGAAAGCGTACATGCTCCAGACACTGCGGCTGACTCGAAAGATCGCTCATTGAAAAAACCATAGTATGGGTCTTGTCATTTTTAAGTAGCAGCCCGTTCGCCCTGAACCATTCCTCAACATTAGACCGTGCCACAGCCAGCCCCTCAACACTCTCCTTAAGTGTCTCCCCACTCCTGGAAAGAGACGTATCATCCGCAAAGAGAGTAAACGCTTCGGATGGATCAACTGAGGGTAGATCATTAATAAATATTAAAAAGAGTAATGGCCCCATTATCGATCCCTGCGGAACACCCACACCAATCTCTCTCCTCTCAGACGACACACCCCCCGCCCTGACGACTTGGGATCTGCCCTCCAAATATTGTACACTATCAGCGTGGAAGTTATATAGTTCTAATTTACGGAGAAGCAGACTATAAGTAACACAGTCGAATGCTTTGGTTAGATCATAGAAAACTGTGGCATTATATTCCATGTTTTCAAAGGCATCCATTATATGGTTTACAAGATTAAGAATGCCTAACACTGTGTTAAAGTCATGCCGAAAACCAAACTGACTGCCAGAGAAAAGTTTATTTCTCTCAAAGAAAGCTGCCACCCTAATCGCCATGCATTTTTCAAATATTTTTGAAAATATAGGAAGCAAGGAGATTGGTCTGTAATTTGAAGGCCTGTTTCTATCTCCTTTTTTAATATGGGAACAACAACGGCGTGTTTAAGCCCAGAGGAAAATACATTCTCCTTAAAACACAGAATAATTAACTTGGTCAGGGGTATATATTATGTCTTTAATTGATTTTACTAATTTAACACTTAGCCCGAGATAGTTAGTGGGACGTACTTGGTTTTGACGCCGAGCGCGCAACCAAAATTGTCGCGCAGAGGCCCATTTTTAGCATTAAATTAAAATTATAAATAAGGGAGATGGAACTCCCGGAATTTGGACTTTTTCATCGAAAATTTTCTTCTCTTCAAGGATCTGTTTTGCAATTTTCGCTATCTCTTATGCTTTTTGAGTTATCATCAAAAATTAAAATGGCTTTTTTTATTTCGTTTTTTTGTTATTAACAATTGCAATTTTAATTGGCATAAAAATCCCCAAAACGCCTTTCTAAGATATGCATTCAGCGTTAAATGAGCTATCGCTCATATTTTTTGAAGCCTTCTAACTATTTTTTGCAGGAAACACACTTTTCAACTAGACTATTGCTAAATATTTATTTTAATTTTACTTTAAACATTTTCAATAAAACACGAAATTCCTAAAATGAAGTGATATTCAAAAAAAGCCTAAACTGTAACGAAAAAGTGTAGTCGACTGCAGGAAATCAACGCATGTATAAAAGGGAAAAAGAATGTCCGTCCCACTATACTTGTAAAACTTTCTCTAGTGGAACTTTAGTAGGAAAGAAGCCATAAAGGGGGTCACCACTTGACATTGAATGCCCACAGAAATGAGAGAACCAGTAACACCGATCGATGGTTGCCAAAATATGGTACTGCTACGATATTTTATGAGTAAATTTGCGAAAATTAAAAAGAAAGAAAAGTAAATACTTACACTAGGTTATTGAATTTGAATAATGAACAACTTTAAAAGGATAATGTTATAATGGATTATACAGGGTTCCCCAAAATAGACTACCCATTTTGATATTAAAATAAATTTTCTATGAAATTAGTCAGTACTTTTTTTTCATATTATTATCTTCTATGGCCTTTGGGATTTGAAACAACATATTTTTTATCGAGTAGGCACCGCACCTGTCACCAAACTAGAAAAATTGATTTTCGTAAAAGGTAAAATGACCTTTTACCTCTAATAAAGCATCATTAGGTTTCAACCAAGGAAGTTTAAAGGTGTATGGAAGCCCAATGCTATGGCCCATTCGATCAAAAAATGTCCAGCCCAGCATGAAAATAACTGTCAGAGTTGGCCCCGCCGATTCTGCGCAATAACAAAATTCCACGAAATAATTTGTGTGTGCCCACTTACACACTGATAAATCAGTGTGAAGTTAGCCAACATATTAGAGTTTTATGAGAGCCGGAGTACCGTTTTTTGGATTGATAAAAACCTTCTTATTTTAGTGATTAGTGTTTATTAAATTGTGACTATAATTTTGTGTTTATTTTTTGTTACTTATAATATCGTAACAAAATGACTAGAGGTTGTATGGTTTTGTCTTGCAAATCCAAGGGTAACATACCCGTCTTTTTAACTTTAGGTAAGTATTTCTTATATTTAAATTAGGTGCTTCTTATAAGACGTAACGTTAGGTAACCGAATAAATAATAATATATCAATTATGAGTTATAGAAAATGAAAATTTCATAGGAAATATTAGTGAGAAAAGTAAGGCAATCTTAACTATCTTTTAGATGATTACCACAATGTTAGTGTATTTCTGTGGATTATTAAAAAGAAATAAGGTTTACATTTAGGTACTTTTATTTCATTTAATTTTAGTACACTCTTTTAAAGGATCAAAATTATTGATTACTGGGCATACCAGGCAAATTTTTAATATATACAGGTCCCTTTAATTGAATGAAAGGAAGTACAATTTTAAAATTGTGGAAGTTTGAAAAGTATTATTTCTTTTCTAAGTTATCACTCCTCTATATAATGGACTTCCACCAAGTAAAAGCCGACTCAATACAAGTTACAATTTTATGTTAAAGTTCCTTTTTGCTTTTTCTGTATTTGTTTGGTAATTGTCTCGAAAGTTGCCTCCTCTCCGATTTTGACCAAATTTGGTATACAGGGTTTTTTTAGGGCGCTGATTACGAATCTGAAAAAAAAATTCGGCAATGTTTCGTTTTCGAGATATTCATCATCAAAATTGAAAATCAAACTAACCTTATTTACACTATTTCTCCTTCTTTTTGCACAAAATTCTTGATTTTTACACTAAATTGGCACACCTTTTTAAAACTTGTTTTTATATGTTTATTTTACACCTTTTTTACACTTTATTTTTTAAACAAATATGGCTGCTGCCTTTGAACTTAAAAGTTCGCAATTTAATGGAAAAAAGATGTAAAATAAACAAAAATACAAGGTTTTAAAAGGTGTTTATAAAATATTGTGTGCCACTTTGTGTAAAAATCAAGAATTTTGTCAAAAAGAAGGGAAATATAAAGTAAAAATGAAGTTAGTTTAATTTTCAACTTTGATGATGAAGATCTCGGAAACGAAAGTTAGCCGAAAAGATATTTTTTCAGATTTGTAATCAGCGCCCCAAAAACCCTGTACCCAAATTTGATCAAAATCGGAGGAAGGCCTTTCGAGACAATACCATTTGTTTAAAAATAAATTAGATTTATGGTTTCTTAATCTTGCATTATCAACTTTTAAGCTCGACATACTGTACACACATAATATTTAACGGATACTGTTACAATGGATATTCAGGTACCAAAGGTTACTAAACATTTTTAACCACTGTTATTCTGTCTCATGAAAGTTTGATATTAGTAAAAAGTATTTGCCTAAAAAGCAGTTACAAAAATTTTCACTTTTTAATGTACAACCACAATCTTAGGATTAGATTAAACTCATTTACACTATCTTGCCCTTCTTTTATCACAAAATTGGTGATAAGTACATAATACTATAAAACAATGTTTGAAATTAATTTTAAAAAATCGTTTTTTTATTTATTTACAAAGATTTTTGGTAAAAATACAAAACTTCCAAAAATATCGACCATTTAAATAGAAGGCAGTATTTTCGGGAGCCATCTATTCTTTTCATATTATATCAGATGATATAAAATCCAATATTACACAATAATTTTAAATATTCTATATGTTTTATTAAGTTTTAACTAACAATTTTTTGAGCAATTAAAATGGGTATTCTATTATGGGAACCCTGTATACCTGAACTTCGAGAGTTTCTCAGAAATTTCTTCCTCTTTAAGGATCTTTATTGAAATTTTCGCTATCTCTTATGGTTTTTGAGTTATCATTAAAAATCGAAATGGCTTCTTTTTTTTTTCGTTTTTTGTTAATAACAATGCAATTTTTATTGGCAGAAAAAATCCTCAAAAAGCCTTTTCAGATTTAATTCCGCGTCGAAGAGCTATCGCTTCAACCATTTTTCAGAAAAAAACACTTTTCGACTAGACTAGAAGTAGCTTTAACGCAATAAAAGTAAGTTTCCTAGGTGGTATTACAATGAGAATTTTATTTCATTTGTTGGAGCACAATACAACAAAAAGTTTAAAAACCACCTAAACAATAGAATTAATTGGGTCGGCCTACTTAAGACAATT